>PVKC010005974.1:0-32021 GCA_004027635.1 Crocidura indochinensis | reverse complement strand
ACTATTAGCACTTGAATTTATTTAAGTGAAGCCCATATTGCCACTGATAGAGGCATAAAGGAAGAGTTAGGGCAGGGCTAAGACAAGTTGATAGTTATGTTACTGAAAATGTTCTTGATTTATCTCTGGCATATGTTCTCTGCAACTATAAATTTCTACTATCTTTAGAATATAGTTTATTTTAAAGAAATTTAAACTTTAGGGCTAGAACAGTGGTGCAAGTGGTAAGGCATTTGCCTTACCTGTGCTGACCTAGATGGACTGTAGTTCCATCCCCTGGTGTCCCATATGGTCCACCAAGCCTGGAGTGATTTATGAGCACATAGCCAGTAGGAGAAGGAGGAGAAGAAGAAGAGGAGGAGGAGGAAAAAGAGGAGGAGAAGAGGAAGAGGAGGGGTAGGAAGAGGAAGAGGAGGAGGAGGAGGAGAAGAAGAAGTAGAAGAAGGAGGAGGAGGAGGAAAAGAAGAAGAAGAAGAAGAAGAAGAAAAAGAAGAAGAAGAAGAAGAAAAGAAGAGAAAAGGATAAAAAGTAAATTTAAACTTTATTTGACAGACCATATAATATCACCTGATGAAACCTCACCATTAATGTTCTTTGCCTCCACCAGTAACTACACTGATAACCTCAGCAGTATGCAGCAGGCCCTTTTGCCTACTTTGCCTCATACCTGTCTGTCCCATCAGCTCATTCCCCAGGTCTTGAGCATATTGCAGGTCTAGCATGGTGCGGTTAATTTTCCTCACACTCTATAATTAACTCCTACTCAGCCTTGGGATCTAGTCTCACTTTCTCAGGGAAGTCTCTCCTGATCTGATTAGACAAATTTTGTATAATCCAGGCTGTTCCGATCAATTGGTATTTCTTCTTCACTTCTTTATCATACATTAAATCTTCACAGTTGTTTTCTGGTTTATTGGATTCTTCATGAAGTTTTCTCCTTTTTGCTTCAAGCTTCAACATAGTGAACATGAGTGATAATCAAACAAACTAGTTTTCCAAGAATTCTTCTTCTTCTTCTTTTTTTTTTTGTTTTTTTGGTTTCTGAGCTGGTAAAGCTCAGAAATTATTTCTGACTCTGCATTCAGAAATTGCTCCTGGTTTGGGGGACAAGATAGGATGTCAGGGAATCAAACCACAGTCATTCCTGGGTCAGCCACATGCAAGGCAAATGTCCCACTGCTGCGCCACCATTCCAGTCCCCAAGTTGTCCAAGAATTCTTAATTCAACAAGAGTATTGTTTGATTTTCAAACAGAAAAAGTACGTATAGACCAGGGGTCTCAAACTCAATTTACCTGCGGGCCACAGGAGGCAAAGTCGGGGTGATCCTTGATTGCAAAGTCAGTAGTAAGCCTTGAGCATTGGGTTGTGTGACCCAAACAACTAAAACAAAACAAAACAAAAAAAGACTCCTCTAGGGCAGGGCCACAAAATGTTGTATGGAGGGCCACAAGTTTGAGACCCCTGGTATAGACCTTCAGACTGGTGCTTATATATAATATTGGGAACACATCTGCTGTGGCCCCATCCCCCCATACTTCTTGTGTAACTTGATCTTACCTGCAAGAACTCTCCCATTCCTGGCCTTTGACTGAAGGGATTAAGGACTTTGCCAGCATGGAGAGGTAACAGGAGGAAACATGGATGGAAAAGGCTAAGACACAGGGCAAGCTAAGGATAGCTTGTATAAATAGCTAAGATAGACCACACATCTGGTGGATAGGGCATGAATAAAGCTGATACTTCCTGAAGCCTGCTTGTGAGTGAGATTTCTACCCGCAGCTATCCTGGACCCTGATGACCCACCAGTTAATGGGGTATGGATCCACATGTTCCTGAGCTGAAGGACAGAGGCCTCCATCTCCATCCAGCTCCATCATAAGGGCATTCTTTATTATTTTAAACAGCAATCTGCTATGTTCAAGGATCAATCCTGGTGGGCCTGGGATGCTAGAGATTGAACATGGGACAGCTATATGTCAGGTTAACAACCCCTTACTTACTGTACTTCAGCCTCAATCTTTATTCTCTAGGACTTCTAAAGTTTGAATTTTAGGCTTTCCAGTCTCCTGACTTCTATGTAAGGAGGTTATGTGATGGAGTTTTAAAGTACTCCTGCAGCTGCCTTTCTTTATATTACTTTCTATGCATGCCTAGATAGGGTCTTCTGAAGATTCTGGAGCTATTGAAAGGCATATTTCCGTTCTACTATATTTTATGCCAAACTTAATCCCCTGCTTTAAGGGGATAAGAGACTTGTTTGTTTGTTTGTTTGGGGGTCACACCCAGTGACACTCAGGGATTACTCCTGGCTATGTGCTTAGAAATCGCTCCTAGCTTGGGGGACCATATGGGATGCGGGGGGATCTAACCTAGGTCCATCCTAGATCAGCCGCATGCAAGGCAAGTGCCCTACCACTGCTCTGGCCCCAAGACTTTTTTTTAAACCTAGTATTAACTTTCTGGAATTTAGGCTACAATTTTACATGTATTCATCAAATAATACTCTCAAGATTTGTTTATTTCCATGTGTTGTATTTTAAAACATCAGAACATTAAAAAAACTATTGCAATAGCAACTTATATAATAAGGAGAGAGTATGTGAGAAACAAAAGGAAGTAAAGAGACATGAGGAAGATTAAAAAATAATATATATGCCATAAAAACCAATAAGGTAATAAATAAATCCTTGACAAATGACATGATGAAATATTAGAAAACAGACATGGAAAGAAAAGTATATAATTATGTGCAGTATCAAAGACTGCTACTTATTATGTGCTGTTCACTTATTATATATTAGAAATGTAATCAGAAAGCAACATGCATTGTTCATATAATTAAACATATAATTAAAAGGAGGAAATCATTAAAATTTGTAACTGATTGAGATTTACCAGAATATATATTTCCCCTTGCTATGATTATTATTATTATTATTATTCATACCTTACACTAACAAAATACTTTAAGTTTTATAATAATTTCCTATATTCACTGACAAATAAATGAATGGAGAGCAAAGGAGAAATTAACAGTTGAAGGGAAGGGAAAAAAAGACTTAAGAGGAAAAGTATGACTTTCTGGATAACTTCCACCAAAATGGACAATACTACAAGTGAATAAATCAAGGTTAGATCTGACATGAGATTGGAGGAAGAAGATAGAAAACAGAAAGTAAAGACTTGAAGAATTCATAATGTGTGGATATCATAAAAAATCATGGGCATTTTGTGATTAGATATGGGGGTTGGCTAAAATGTCTTATCACTTGGAATAAGTGGAGAAAATCGTTTATTTATATGTACATTACAGGTTGTGAAATATTTGCTTGGTTTTTGTTTTGGAACCATATCCAGAGGTTTTCAGAGGTTATTCCTGACTCTGGACTCAGGGATCACTCCTGGCAGAGATCAGGGGACCATATGGAGTGCCAGATATGGAACTCAGATGTCCATTTCGAGGTAACTGCCTTTCTTGATATATCAATTCTAGAATGATCTTGAGGAATGCTGTTTTCTCTAAAAATCAATTCATGGGGAGCTTAAGAAAAAATAATCTTGGGGTTATTTGTGCATGAACAACACCTAGACAGAGGTCTAACCCAGCCTCAGTACATTTGTCTCTGAAAAAAAATCTACGCAATTGGAAGTCTAAAGGTAGCTTTTGTTTTTTACCCATAAATCTATGTGCTTTTACTTATACATTTAAAAGTTCTGGGGATACAACTCAGTGGTATAGAGCTTTGTTTGCAAGTGTAAGGCTCTGGATTTGATCTCAAACCTCTGAAATTTTCATATAGGGAATGAAGATACAACTCAGATTAGAGCACATATATTTTCCATGTGTGAGGTTCTGGGTTCAGCCTCCACACCACTCAAATTGTTTTATAGCAGCAATTGCTACTTTTATCATTTTAATTACAAATGAAAAACTATACACCTCTTATTAACTACATAATAAATAGCACCCTGACTTGCCACATGTTAGATGCCCTTCTGGGAACAAGACTGTCCCAACTCTGACTGAATGTCTGATGATGTAGCTACAGGTTTATTGGGCTTGAATAAAGGAAGTGTGGTCTGTGAAGCAATTGGCTATTTATAGAAATACGAAGAAAACAAACTATAGAAGACTGTCAGCATACCAGTGTGATTTAACAAATATTGCTTAGAAATAAACTCAAAATTCCCAGCTCAGCATAAATTCACTAATGCATTTGCCAATCATTGTGTTCTCTTTTTATAAGACAATCATTTGTGGGCTGCTTTTTGTTTTATTTTGTTTATTGGCCTACACATGAATTATTCCTGCCTCTGCTTTCAAGGATCACTCCTAGAGGGCTCAAGAGACAATATGGGGTTCTGGGGATTGAACCCAGGTCAGCTATGTACAAAGTAAGCACCCTACTTGTTATACTGTTTTCCTGCTGTGGTGCTTTGAAAGTCTCTTTTCCTCTACCTATTATTTAATGTGTGTTATTTTCAGTCTCCAGTTGTGAAAGTCAAAACAAACACTTCCAGAATTAGAAGACTAGTGGACAAATAGGCATAAATAAGAAATGGCCAGTATACTTGTCACCCAGACACCTTACCCATGAGACTCTCTTTCCTCAGTAGATGCCTTGCCTACTATCATCCTACTGATTATAACCACTATTATTCATGGAAATAGACTTTTGTGAAATCCCCCACATTTGCCATCAGATCTCTTCAAAAGAGAAAGGATATCATGGGTTCAAGCCACAAGAGGAGCATAATGTTCCTGGCCATAACTTTTCACAATCCCTTCAACATCCAGAAAAATGAACTCTTAAATCTAAATATAACCATCACACTTCCATAAAGAACTCGTCACGGCCTAAACACTCTCCAAGGATTAATCAGAGGTTAGGAAAGAGGCATCCTTTGGTATCCAAATCTTCTTAGCACCTCCCTCCTGCTCAGGTGTGAGGGGAATTTATTTATAGCATGATAGCATACACAAAGATCCACAACAGGGACTGCACCAGAGAAGATGTCTTCCTCATGTCTATGCTAAGAAACAAAAAATAGAAGAAGAGGGGTCAGAGAGAAAGCATGGAGGTGAGGCATTTGCCGTTCATGCAGAAGGTCATCAGTTCCAATCCCGGCATCCCATATGTTCCCCCCTGCTTCCCAGGAGCAGTTTCTGATCATGGAGCCAGGAATAACCCCTGAGCACTGCTGGGTGTGACTCCACCCAAAAAAAACAACAAACAAATAAAAAAATAGAAGAGGAAGGCAGAAATCCTCTGATAGAAGAGCATAAATATAGACCAAATGAACAGAACAGAAGTCACTGGGAAATACATTTCAGAACTTTATTTCTTGCCAAAGTTTGGGAATGCAGCAACTTTGGCAGGCTGCCTTGATCAAGAAGCAAAGCGTAGAAGAAGAAGTAAAGCAACAATCTTCTTTAAAGCAGGAATTTGTTGAGGGAAGTAGAAGGGTCTGGATATTTCAGAAGGTAAGCAGGGAGTTAAATGTTGGTGCAGGGCTGTTCTCTTTTTAGCAGCAGCAGTCATCCTCGTCATCACAGCAGCATGCGGGACCCCGGGATCGCATGGGGATAATACCCAAACAGCAGCATCCAGAGCCACAGCATCCAGAACTGCAGCAACCAGAGCTACAACCTCCAGAGCCACAGCCACCAGAACTACAGCATCCAGATGTGGCACAGCAGCCAGATGATCCGGAACCGCAACTCTGAGGTCGTTGGACCCAGCGTCTCAGGGGACTCACCCCAAAGGTTCTGGGAGCTAAACAGCAATAGCTGGTGGAACAGGGAGCAGAGCAAGGGTCAGCGCTGGCACATCCCTGGGAAACAGAGGTATTTGCAGGAGCCTGCACATAGTAGGTCTGACAAGGATTCTGGACATAGCAGGTCTGTGTCTGGCAGGGGGCCTGACATTTCACATAGGTCGTCTGGCATGGAGTTGGGCACTTCACATATGTCTGGCATGGAGCTGGGCATTTCACAGTGGTTGTCTGGCATGGAGCTGGGCATTTCACAGTGGTTGTCTGGCATGGAGTTGGGCATTTCACGTAGGTTGTCTGGCATGGAGCCGGGCATTTGACATAGGTTGTCTGGCATGGAGCTGGGCACTTCACATACGTCTGACAAGGAGTTACATATTTCACACAGGTTTGAGGCTGGCAGGGAGCTGGGCACTGCACATACGTTTGACAAGGCACTTGGCATTTCACGTAGGTCTGAGTTGGACACGGAGCAGGGCACTTCACAGCAGTTTGAGTCTCACATGGAGCCGCGCATTTTACAGATGTGCATTTGACAGATTGAGCAGCTGCTATTCCTGAGCCTTTCACACAAGATGGTGGGAACTGTACCTGCTTCTGCTGGTCACACATCTTTCTGGGGCTTTGTAAAATCTGAAAAGAAAAAAGGTTAACCAGAAGTGGGAAGGTTTCTTTGGAATTCTGAAACATCTCCTTTAGACGACCTATATTAAAATCTTTTTCCAAATGATTTGGCATCAGAATAAATTCATTAAAAAAAAACCATGTTAGAATTGGGGCTGGAGTAGTGACTCAAGTGGTAGGGCATTTGCCTTGCACACGTTGACATAGGACGAACCGCAGTTCGATCCCCCAGTATCCCATATGGTCCCCCAAGCCAGGAGCGATTTCTGAGCACATACCCTGAGCATCAACTGGTGTGACCCAAAATAATAACAAAAAAAAGTGTTAGGCTCATCTATGTACACTAGGTTGTGTCAATTGGCACTCTACCTTTTACACCAGTCATTCATCTATATTTCTATCCAACTTTCCAAGCCTCTTCTTTGCCAGTATCTGCATTATGAATTGTTTGGAAAACATTGTTATTTTCCAGCTGATTTTATTTTGCCACCAGTTCTATCAAGGATCTTCTTTCCTTTCTGACACAGCCAAATCTCAGTCAAGAAGTAATATACAAAGAATGAAAATTCATGTCAAAAGGCCTTGAGCCAATAAGTCTCACTGAGCCTATCAGAGCTGGCAATTCCAAATTCAATAAACTACCACCATTAGCTCTTTAGAGTAATGTACCGTCACCTCACTTCATTCATATGCTCAAGAACGGACTGAAAATCTTCACCTAGAGATAAAGAGGCTGGTGACCTCATTCTCAGAAAATAGCTTTCAAAAGCAGGACTAACTTAGTTCACAGCCCTTCCTCTCCTCCTGCTTCCCACCAACTATAAGTCTATAAGAACTATGTTTTTTCCACCATCCATAAGTCTCCAGCAGTGCTCAAACCTAATCACTCTCCTACCACTGCTGTGTACATCTCTATCATTTACTCCATTGAATTTAAGCATAGACATACCTGGTTGGTTGATAGGAGCAAGACTGGAAGAAGTCAGTAATCTGAGATACTGGCAGTTAGGGATACCTTTTATAGGATGGCAATGAAGCAATTTAATGACATCCGAATGAAGCAGCAGTCACGAGGATGAGAGCCAGTCTAGCATTGCTGAGATTCCTCCCCAGGATTCAGAGCTCTCCAGTCAGAGAGAGGGTGTGTCTCGACTTAATATTCAATTTCTTAGAAAATGAGATAAAGTTGTCCTGTTGCTTCTTCATGAAGCAAGTTGTTCTTCTTTTCCTATAAGGAGATGTGATATTGATGAGATAGGAGCCTATGAAATGATTTTCACATCAACTGGGTCTTGGAGAAGTGCTCAAGACACAGTTTTCAGACTCTATGTCAAAGACTACACTACATCTTCCCAATCTAAGTGGTGCTTGTTTTTATAAAGGTTAATGGTTGAAGTAGTCTAGGTTGTTTACCACAGAGTTTTATGTAGTATTTCTACCTCAGTTTGGCTGCAATTGTCTTCCTAAATTGTCTTGCATGGACTGACAAGTTACTTCAAGTTTATGGAGATGATTACTAACTATAGATGCTAGGATTTTCATCTAAATTCTTTTCTCATCTACTTATAGCCTTTGACTTCTCCATCCTTAACTTTTCATGTCCTAATATTTTCCTAAATCTCAATACCAGGATTAGATCCTGAAGAATCCATTTCAGAGGGAAAGCTAACCAAATGAAGACAGTATGGTAACAATGATGGCGCCATCTAAAATACAATTGAAAATGTTTGTGTGCCAATGTTTGTGAGGTACATATATTTATAGATTTTCCTATAACTAAAGTTCTGTAATAATTTAATATATTGCTCATTGTCACTAAACATTTACAAAGAGTGTCTAGAATTCAAACACAGGCAGTTTACTTTCAGAAACTATAGCTTTCACCACCAAGACATCTTTTGTTCTATTTCTGGACATACAATTTCCCCTGAAAATTTACTCTTATCCTTTTTCTAAATATAATCAGTCTTAATGAAACTGTACCCCCTCTGTATATAGCTTGTTATAGATAGGGTATCGATTCTGTTGTTGACTTTTAAGTTGTTGAATTTTAAGTCGGATCATTTTTAATTTCACTCAATTGTCATATGGCTGTTTGGTCATGGTACCATTCATTTATATTTTCCCCCGCAATTCATGAGGTATAACAAGAAGTTTTGCTTTGTGTGGTTCTGCTGGAGGGGACAAAGAAAGAAGAAAAAAAAGATAACAGCTACCAAAAAAATAAAGAGCATCCAGCTTCAAAAATCACCAAATAATAACCACAAGAGTTTCACTAGCACTCTGGGGGACATAGGGGAGATAAGGGACACATGCTGGGGAAAGGGTTGGAGGGAGGGAAGACAACTCTAGTGATGGGAACGGCTCTGATTCAGTATCACTATGTATCTTAAATACTACTGTGAAAGATTTATTATTCACTCTTTGATCACAATAAAAATTATTTTAAAAAAATCAGTCCTAATGGACAGAATGTATCAAGTATTGTCCTATGCTATGTACTTTATTTGATCTTAAAAGTAGCTTCGTGAGGCAAATTAGGTGGAAATTTTTGAAAGATAAGAAAAAGGAGACCAAGAGGCCTACTTTGGATAGTTCTGTTTGCATTCTGTAGACTACCTTTTGAATATATACATATCTAATTCCAAAGCCAACATTGCTCTCCTATATCATTGAAACATCTCAAATTTGTTTTGTTTTGCTTTTACTGTTTTTATTTGTTTTGTTTTGTTTTGGATGCACACCCAGTGATACTCAGGGGTTACCACTGCCTATGTGCTCAGAAATTGCTGCTGGCTTAGGGGACCATATGGGACACCAGTGATCAAATCCAAGTTCGCCCTGGATCAGCAGCATGCAAGACAAATACCCTACCACTATGCTTTCGCTCCAGCCCCTGGAACTCAAGTTTTTATATAAATGTCAATTTTCCTAAGATGTGTCATTCCTAAGGTTCCCAAATTCACTAAATGACAAAAAACAAACTCCATTTAGTTCACAGTTGATTTTCATGGGGAAAAGGTATGGCAATATATGTGCATGAAAAAGATGGAGGAAGCAAGAAATGTTCTGTTCCAAGTTTGGAAAGCGTCATAATTATGAAATTCTATGATTGTTGACATTTATTCTACAAAGGAAACATATATATTTCCACATAAATACTAGATGTCCGTAGAGTCAGCCAAAAGTGAGTGGTGCTTGTCCCCAAAATGAAGAATACTATTCCTAAGGTAATTTAGAAGTTCATAAGCTAAAGAAGTTTAGAAATCTCTGCACTAGACTATAACTTTTGTGTAAATATTTGCATAGTATTTAAAGAACAGCAACCAACCACATGAAAATATATGCTATGAATTTAATGGAAGTTCTGTATAGGAACAGCATACCCTAGACCAAAATCTTTTCTCCATATGGTGAGGAGTGCCCATCCTACGATTAACCAACTTGCGCATCTTATGCCATCTATGAGCTCTGATTGGCTCACTTCCTGCTGTGTAGAGTCAGGTTCTCACTAATGTGTTTGACATCTTCAGGTAGCACTAATCTCCCTGTTAGAAATCCTACTTCCAGGTGCCACCAAAGCAGGTAAGTGGGTTGTGTCACACCCATTTTAGAGATTGGGAAAGCCTGGCATGGAGAAGCTAGATGACTGGCACAAGTGCCAGGAATGAGTCATTGGGTTCTTCCAACAAATCCCATTTGTCTTATTGGGCACAATCCTACAGAATTAGAGTCTTGTGGATTCATAAACTAATTCTGTATCTCACAAGGTAACACAAATTCAAAGTGAATCACAAATTCACAAAATCATAGACTTATAACCATGACTTCACTGAAGCAGATGCAACTCACATGCCCTCAGGTGTCTTGCTGTGCCACAAGACGGGTGAATATATGTGACATTTGACCTGTTGGATTGTCTTTTTAGGAAGATATAATGGCTTTTAAATTTTTTGTGTAGTTCACATGGCTTCTGCTTTTCTGAACTTACCATCTGCAAAGACAAGAATTGTGTACTAGTTTCTCTAAAGTCTTTTTTAGTATCTGCATCCACAAACTCTGATATAAATTTCACGTTTGTAGTTGTGTCCTTGAGTTATGTTGAACTACATGAAGATTAAAACTCGGGGCGAAAGCGATGGCGGTTTGATCCTCGGGAGTCCCATAGGGTCCTGCAAACCAGGGGCTATTTTTGAGTGTGTAGCCAGGAGTAGCCCTTGATTATCATTGGGTATGGCCCAAAATACAAAAATAAAGAAAATATTTAAACTCGGTGATGATTTTAGCCCAAGCATCACTGAGTGAGGGCGTACTCAGATTGATGTATTGTTTCCTAAGGGAAGGACCTGGATTTTTACTCATATTGGAAGTTTTCCTTCATCAGAAATTGTGTGTGTGGGTGGTGTGGGCCTCCCTCTTGTGCTTTGGAAAAAACATTGAGGAAGTGAGAATATATATACAAGAGGACAGAGAGCATTCAGAATATGAGTATCAAGTGAAAAATCTCACTGTTGTGTCTTAAACTAGAGGATACCAAAGAGTAACCTTCCTTAGAGTCTATGTTCATGGTTCCTTTGTTTCAGGTTCAGCTCTGATGTTTGTACCCCGTAAACTATCACTGAAAGTAATATGTGGGGGTTCCTTTAAGACTATCTGGAGATTATATTGTAGAACCAAAATCATGGAGGTATGGAAGAGATATTGATAAGCATAGAGTATGGACCATCTATTATAACTGAGACCCACAAAGAAAGAAAAATATTGAACAATATTTTCCCACTACTCATCTAATAAAGGGCTAATGCCCAAAATTACACATAAAACTTTGTAAAACTTAGCAAGACAACAAAAACTAACAAGTAATCCTATCAAAAAGTGAGAAGAGATGGATAGTCTTTATTAGAGTTCCCATAGAGATGACCAATAGGTATAAGGGAAAATGTTCTCTATCACATACATGAGGGAAAAATAAATCAAAATTATTAACTATTACCTTATGCACAATGAGTATTGACGTGGATGTAGAAAAAAGGGAATATTTCCAATTGGAAATATTTCTGAATCCATTGGCGGGGTGGGGGGTTCATTACAAGACATAATCACTTAAAAGTGCTGCTGGGAAGAATTCTCCTTTAGGCTTCTCTTTGACTTCCTTCTCACTACATCAGCACAACACAAGCTAATATGGACCCTCCACTGTTCCATAGTGTTTTCACTCATGTATAGGAAAACTATAATGGACTCTAAAAGGAGCACTCAGTCCTGCTCTGCTTAGAATTTAATGAGATGTGTCTGAGTCAGGAAACAACAAGTGTTCCCTTGGTTACAGAAGTCAAGGAACATTGCTACTTAAATATTCCTCTTTCTTCCAGGATGGCCCAGAGGCCATTTCCATCTGGATTTTTTCCAGCCCTTCCCTAATCTATTCATTTTCTTATAAGAAAACTAGTCCCTCCAGTTTCCTTCCACTTTGCTGAACTACTTAATTATAATTTGGTTCTTAACAACCACCTCCTGAAATGTTTAATAGCAACTGCCTCCTCTTTGCATTTTACGAAACAAAGGAAAATGGTGAAGTTTCATGTCCCTCTTACATATTTCTGCAGATAAGATCCATGGAATGGTTTTGTCTCTTAAAACACTTCCCCCAACATTTCTACTAACATGTGTCTACAACATCTGCTCTGTCACATCCAAGACCTCTATTTTAAGAGATGCCAAAGTCAGTAAAGGCCTGCAACTAGCCACTCCATCTCTGGTACAAAATAAGGAAAGAGGATGGAATACTCTCTATCCTTTGGAGATATATTACACCTATATCTAATATACCTAATATATATTAGGTAAAATATGGTGGGTGCGTTGTTGAAAATGGGTTTCTCTGAAGTAACCTGTATTCAAACAATACTGTAATCTATCATACCATATGTGTGCACAATACAACCAAAGAGAAAACAACAGAAACTGACAAGTATTCTCTATTAATTCCTAGATAAAGCTGAGATTTATGCTTAGCTTTTTCTTATAACTGCATAAAAGTTCCTTCAAGATTCTTGAGTGAAGCAGCAGGGATATTATCACATTTTTGCCCAAGGGATTTTCAGTAAAAAGGGGGATTTTCAGTAAAAATCCTTGACAAATAATAAATTTACATCGCTTTGTATGAATTTTAAGGTGCTCAACTTGTTGATTTTATGACTTACATCTTGCAGTCTGATTCTAATTATTTATTAGCTAACATACACATAATGTCACATAATTATCTTTTTAAATATTCAGAGCTTTTAAAATCTTTTACAAGATATACAATATATAGTGCAGCAGTATTTTTTATAGTCACTAGGCTATTAATTACATTCTCAAAACTTATTCACCTAAGTGGATGTTGGTGCTCTTTGACAAAATTCCACCTTCAACCTGCTAACATTTTTTAAAGTTAAATTCATCCATCATGGAATTCTCTTTTGTCACTACTTTTTTCACATTTGAGCAGAATTTTATATTGTGTTAAGTGTAGATATACATTAATAAATAAGTCAATGAATTTATGGCTGAGTTTTTTTCCATCTAGAGAAAGCTGTGAAAATGTATTTCTTTACAGGGAATATAGATAAAAAACATAATGAAATAAAGTCATTATTAAATCAGGACTTACATGTAAGTTTACCTGTGTAAATCATATATATTCCTTAAATATTCTTTCAACAGTCTAATAAATATGTGACATGAAACTAAATGAGAGAAAATACAAGGCACAGTGTATATGATGTTTGAGAAACAATAGTTGGATTTTTTTAATTTTTATTTTATTGAGGGGTGGGAAAAATAAAAAATATTTTATTAAAATCACTGTGATCTACAAAGTAATATAAATTTCATATATACAATGAATATATTTCCATGACCAGTGTTAACCTCACTGTCAGTAAAGCAGATCCATTTAAGTTTAGGTTATTAAAGTTTATGTCTCTTGATTCTATTGTCATTGATTTTGCCTTGCAATTTTAGTTCTGTCCTTTATTTTTCTCCATCAATGCATCTAGGATCATTTGGACCCTGCCCCCAGCCTTTGTGTTTCTTTCTTAGTTTTATAGGAAAATGCAGAAATATGTGGTAAAACAAAGTAATCCTTGTCTCAAGGCTCTATGAAAAAGGCGGAAACTCCTATTTAAAAGAAAAACATAAAAAATCAAGAAAGAAGAGAAAAAAGTGTGTGGCATTTTTTGTTTGTTTTATTTTTTGTTTTTATTTTGCATAGAAACAACAAAAGTTGGGGAAAATAGAAAGAAAAAAAACCTTTGGCCTAAAAACAGGGAAACCCTATACATGAAGTATCCTACCATATGACCAACTATATAGGCTCTGGTCATACCAAGTTGTCTAACCCCAAAGTCTTTCTTTGTGGTCCTAGTAAAAGTTCTTCTTAATCATAGTTAATGCAGTCAGGTTTCTTTTATTAGAGATCTTGGTTTTTACACAATTTCTGTGTCAAAGTCAGGGTGTCATAGAGTGTCTTCTTGTCTCATTTCACTGTTAGGTGGCAGTACAGGAAGCCCTGCTCTGAAAGCATGTTATTGCTGTTTTCAAGTCGTCAGGATGTCATATGAACCCACTCTGGAGCAAATCAGTGCCAGGGCAGCATTAGGGCCTTCCCATTAGAAGTCCGATTCCTGGTGCTTATGCAGAAAACTGTGCCAGTTCCATAGATGGGATCTAAAAAGATGAATCTTCAATCAATTCATTAGGACTCAGAAAATAGAGAGGGATAAAATACCAGTTAGCTTGTAGCTGCAAGATATTATATTCTCATCAATTTATAACTATCATTCTTATGTAAAGATTAGCTGTAGCCTCCAGAGCAGCGAATCCATCAGAGCCAGGACAGCTATCTGAACTCTCAGTCTTCGTATCACTACCATTCTCACATAACAGTTGAAGACAAGTCCTTGTAGGGTTCTCTGCAACAGGGAAAGCTCTGTAGTTGTTGGAGTATAATCGTCTCAGGAAGCAGCATCAAACCCTAGATCTTCCAGAGTCTCCATAACTACAGTAGGTAGAGACTAGAGGGGCTGGAAGTAAGAGTGGAAACATAGTTGGGAAGATGGGGAGATATTTAAGGGTAGGAAAATTTTGGATGCACTTGGGTGAGGACTGAAACTGCTCTTGATTTTATTGATAAGACATCTTGGTAACATTTCAGTGACTCTGAAAGTCAATAGAAATATATTCAGTAACAATAGTTGATACCATTTTTCCATATTTTAAAATTCTGCCCCCTAGTTTGGATAAAATAATGTGAAATGTTATCATAGGCCGGAAAGATAGTATCATAGTTAAAGCTCTTGCCTTGCATGGAATAACCTAGGTTCAAAACCTGGGAGTGAGTTCAGAGCTCTGAGTAGAGCTGAGTATGGCTTGATCTATACACCCCCAAAAAATGTATCCATAAAAAATGATATAACAATTATATCGTTACTTATTTATCTATAGATTCATCCAAAATTCTTGATTTTATATAGTTATTCCTTGTTTATGTTACAAATCTAGTGATATTGGAGGTACTGCAACAGAAATCTCTCACTATTTCTATAAGCATATATTACTATAGGCATGTTAAAATTCCAATGCAGGGTCCAAAGTGATAGTATATCAGGTAATACCTTGCCTTTAATGCAGCCAACTCCATTTGCTTATTGATACCCTATTAATTCTTGAACCCACTTTCTCTAAGCACAGAGCCAGTAAATATGGTGAGCCCTGAGCACTGCAAGATGTGGCCCCAAAACAACAACAAAAATCCAGTGCAGTTGTACCTATAGGAATCTATTTTAAAATATGTCGCATGGTTGCAATCTCCCTATACATATAAACACGCATATGTAATTTCACCATACATGCTTCTGTATGCATGTATGTGCATATGCACACAATATAAATATGGAACTTGTACAACCAGAGACCAGCTTTCTTCCTATCAGTGGGCTCATCATGCCAAAGTCAATTATTAAAAGATTATAGCAGTTCTAGGTCACTTATCTTTCTGTCTGATCTCAAACACAAACCTTCCCACGTAGTTAATTCATTACATTTAACTATTAGTTCTTGGTTGTAGTTGTGACTCCACCTCCCAGAACCTCACCTTCATGCATACGCATTATGCTCTGCCCTTCTTTTAGAGAAACCCATAAGCTTCATCTCTTTAAGGCTCAGTGATCTCCAGTGATCTCTCTGAATTCTATAGAATTATTCAGCCTGGTCTCAGGCAATCACAGATACATTCATAATAAGGTTGAGTAGATGAGGTCTACACATCATGATTTATATGGGTTCTAGGAATGGACTTCAGGTGATCCAAACTTCTGAAAAAAATCAGGAGACAGTAAGAAATACGTATGTATTTCTGGTATTTCTCTGCCTACTTGTTCTAGCCATCCTGAACAGAGTGTTGGAATTGCTAGAAAAATTACATATAATCAGGGTTTTGGTGTCACTCTATCAATCATATTCTTTCTCTTTTTATCCAAGTTTGGAAGAATCTTTGACCTAAAAATAGGACTCAAACATTCCTTCCCTAAATGAACCAGAGACAAATGCTAAGCAACTAGTAATAGGATATACTCTGCTCCCCAAATTCCACTGTAATTAAAGTAATTAAAGCTAGGCAAACATAATGGTCCCTTATCTAGTTTTCTTTTCCCAGGGAAAAAGGTCACTAATTAATAAGCTATGTTCTACAAGAGAAATAATGACCATATTAGAAAGCTATCCCACTTATTTGGAGAAAAATGTTTGTCCTCCAATTATGCCTGACAAAGTGTACATTTCCAAGATATATAAAGCACTGTTAAGTCTTACCAAGAAAAATATATAGGAAAAAATGAAAAGAAACTTCTTCAAAGAAGACATACAGATAGCAAATAATATGTGCAAACAGTGTTTTGAATTTCTAATTATTAGGGAAATGCAAATCAAAACAACCATGAGATATCACTTTATACCAGCAAGATTGGCAAGGAACACATCAGATATAATGAAAACAACCAGTGTTCGTATGGAAATAAGGAAAAGGGACTATCAACTATTACTCATGGGAATATCAACTGTCCAACTATTTTTGGAAAGAACATAAATTGGTCTTTCATAAGAAGACTGATTAAAACAGCAGTGATGGATCACAACTCTGAGAACCATAAAGAAAGATATCATCCTACGCTCCATCCTTTGACCTGTGCAAATATCAAGATCTCTAGCTACAGAGGTATGATTTTATCATCCATAACTGAACAGAAAGTTTCCAGACACCACAAAAGGACCTTGGGGAGAGTAAAAGAGCATGTATGAAGCCTGTAGTAATTCCCATGTCAGTATACTTTAAGGGCAGAGAATCCCTGTGTCTCTTAGGCCAAGGAATTCCCCCTCTAATCTCCCCAATATTTACTGTACCTATGCAAGAAAAAAAAGAGAAGCACAAATCAATTTTGAGTTTTGCTATTGTTGTTGTTTGTTGTTGATTGTTTTGTGTTTTTTTTAATATTTCAGGACCATAGTTATTGTATGGCTGCTGTCTATATTGCTCTGGTGCTTTTCAAATTTTTTGTTTGATTTTTTTTTGTATTTTTGGTATGTGTTTTTCTTCCTTTTCCCTCTCTGCTCTTAAACTGATAGATATAGCCTCTAGATTCTAGAAGGACTACTCTCATTTTTTGTTTGTTTGATTTTGCCCCATTTTATTTCATTATTTTTTTTCTCTTCCCTTCAAACATAACCACACAACTTTAACCATCTTGCTCTGCCTCACAAATGGAGGGGAAAATAATGGAGGGTACCAAGACCAACAGTCATATGAACATTAAGTAGAAATAAGAAAAGGATCACACTTAAGCACCAAATCCAAAGCCAACGACAACAGAACCTATACCCAATTTACAACATACTAGACACAGAAGGGACCACCTATACTAGCAGCCTGAGGAATAAAAGAGGGGAATATGAAATGCATGGTGGGAATAGGGGTTTATAGAGTACAACATTGGTGGTGGAATTCCCCGATTCATTGTAACTATGTACCTAAAATATCACTGTGGAAGATTTACAATCCACTTTGATTAAAATAAAAAAAAAAAAAAAACTAACACTTGAGCTTCCATACAGCCCAGAAAACCACTTTTGGATATCTAATCCAATGGCCCAACTCTACTCAGAAAAGGCATTTGCATCCCTATGTTCATTGCTGCACTATTCATAATAGCCAAAATCTAGAAATAGCTTGTGTCCAAAGACAGGTGACAGAAAAAGGAACTGTGGAATATATACACAATTATTAAATTGTACAATTTGTTAGATGTATCTGGAGAATATCCTGAGTGAAGATCATTAAAAATGAGGACGATACTGAATTGTTTTCTTCATATGCTGTAAATTAATGAACAATAAGAAAATAATGAATGTCCAAATGTCACACCATAACTAAGAATTTTGATATTTCTAGAGGAGGAACAGCCAGAAACAGAAACAGCGGATTGCTGCTTTGAGAACATCCAAGGAATATTTCACCAGGAATATTTCGCTGGGAAGTTCTCCACAGTATTGATGGCTGGACAAATTCCTGATAAATATTTATCAGATTCGTGTTATGCTTCCTTTAGAACTAACAGGCAAATATAGCCTTGATCATATTCTTTTTACCTGGAAAATTTCTACACTAATTTAAAGACACTCAGGAACAACTTATTTTTCCCTCTGACTTTATAATGTCCTTGCAGTTTCTGCTTCTTGGGACATCTCTTAAAGGACCTCAAGTACTTGTTAGCTTTTAGTTACATCGAAAAGATTTGATCAGGATGTAGATTTGAACTGTTGTACATATTTTTTCAATTTCTTTTTATTTTGACAAATGTGAATTACAAGTCTTTCACAGTTATATTTAAGGTATATAGTGACAGTGAATTGGGGTCTTTCTCAATACCAGTGTTGTCCTCCATCCGCACCTGTTCCCAGCAAAGAATTACATCTTTTTTTAGATATAGTTTGTCTCTATCATTTTTACCTTTAAACAATGAAACCTCTTCCCTTAGAAAAAGGAACTTGAAAGAGAAAATCCCACTTTCTGCTAATCCCCTATTTTACATCTGAGGCTAGTTGGACAAGAATTGCTTCGAGATGTTGAAATTAACCTTCTCCTTTGTAACTCATGAGTTTTAATTAATATTAGATATATTCAGGTCTGTCTACCACCCTAGTCAGGTGGATTGTTTTGTTGTTAATCTGTGCTTTGTGAATAGTCTTATCAAACCTGTGACCGGCCATTTTCCTCATATATACCTGTCCCCACATTAAAAACTAGAACACATTGGTTCTCCCACATAGATTTGTGTGGTCTCTCATTTCTTCATGTTTTGCCATATATGCCACTCATTCTCCTCTAGAGAACTCAAAGAAGTTTTATAATACCACTGGACCCAAAAACTAACCCAAAAGCATAAGAAACAGAGCTGATCTTTAGTATAAAACTTATAACTGTAGGTGGCAATTGTGGGTAATTGGAATGGTTATGTACAGTGAATACAGAGAGACTAGTGAAAGGAAGTGGGCATTTTGTTGGAAAGAATGGAAATGGAATAATTTTATGGGATTTTACCATTAGTAGTATTGTAAATCAGAGTGCCTAAAATAAAACTAATTTTAAAACTAAAGAAACTTTGACATATGTTTATATAATAAAATGCTACTTGGCTACACAATAAATATGAAATACAATTTGCTATTACTTGGATGACACTGAAGGGTATCATACTGATTCAAGTCAACTAGACATTAAGAGACATATACAGATTTATCTGGGTTATAAAAACTCATAGTAGGGCTAGTGAGATAAAACAATTTGTAGTGTGCTTGTCTTGCACAAGGTCTGACCCTTGGCACCCATATGGTCCTCCAAGACTTCCAGGAATGATTCTTTAACACAATTCCAGGAACTTGCCAAGAATTGCCTTATGTGACACTAAAACGAAAACAAAATAAAATTTTCTTATATAAGGGAACAACAAATGGTCCAAAGCAAGATAATCTAGGAACTGGTTAACATGAAGGTGAGATGGAAAGAGAGAGAGAGAGAGAGAGAGAGAGAGAGAGAGAATGATATGTAGGGAAAAAGAGGGAGGGTGAGGCAGGAGCAGACATACTGGTGAGTGTGGTGTTGGAATGTTGTATTAATAAAATTACCATTGACAGTACGTGTACTTGTGAATCATAGCAACTAAACTTAAATTTACACACACATACATAGATATATACATAGATAGATAGATAGATAGATAGATAGATAGATAGATAGATAGATAGATAGATAGATAGATAGATATAATTTTAAAAAGTGTTTGACCATGTGAATATCCCATTCTCAGCAGGGGCCTATATAACCATTGAGTTTATTTCCAGAGGGGCTGGGTCTCATTCCAAAAACAATTTAAACAAAACTAATGTACAATAGTGTTCTCATACCCAGTTCTAAGTCCTCATTGTTCTTCTCCGCCAATGCATCACTAGGGCTACTGCTTCCTCCCGCTCAGTCTCCTGTTGACTGTCACACCTCTCCATGCCTCACTCCTCACTGTAGATTCATCTTTGAGAAGTTCCTAAAAATAACTAAGCATTACAGTGGACGCTGGTATTTAGGTTGAGTTGTTCTGGCTCTGGTAGTAGCTGGGGGTGATTTTAGGATGTCGGGTTTATGCAGTATTTACCTTCCTGTATTGTATTTCCACTAAGTATTTTATGAGAACCAGAATGCCTGAGGTCAATCATGTCAGTAGCACTTCAGGTTGCATGTAAGAGATTCCTAGATTAGAAGATAGAATTTACTTTTTCCTCTGTTGATGATTATACTAAGAAAACAACAGGTATTGGTGACTCTTTTGGGTCAATTTCTCCTGCCTACAGACTCATCCCAGGTTTTTTAGTAAATCATCCTGATTCTTCTCAGCATCTTTTCTGACTTTTCACTACTCAATGCTTCTGAAATTCTGAAGACTGTCTTCCTCTTCCCACTCTAGCAAGCCATGAAAGGCTACTCTGGATGTGTATCCTGAATGATGTAACAGCAGAAGGGCTTCAAAGGTGAAGAAACAAATAGTAATTCTGAACATCATTTGATCCATTTACTGCCTCACCACACTGAGTTGATACCTTTTGATAACTTAGAGGTTTGTCTCATGTGAAACAAGAGAAGGTGAAGTTTGTGGGAAATTTCAATCAGAGCATGATAATAAAATGGCTAAAGCACAGAGAATCCAGACACAGTGTTCTAGGAGTGCTGCATTATACATGGAAGAATCACGTGTGATCAAGAAGAAGGAATCTCATTCCTATAATGCCACCTCTAGGTACCCAGACAAGAGGAGATGCCAATGCACAGGTGTGAGGGTGAACAATACTTGGCAATCACCTGGGAGTTTGCAATGTTATGGCTCAGAGAGCATGTGTAAATAAATTTATGGATTGCTTTGAGGGATACCTAAAGGGGAACCACTCATTTCACACTCTGCACAACAACAACAACAACAACAACAAAAGCTTAAATAAGAAACTCACCAAGCTGGTGGATATCGTTTGCCTCTTGTACTTCCAGTCATCAAACCGCCTTTCCTGAAGTTATCATATTATAAAGGACATCTATAAAATGTCATCTAAGAATGACAAAAGAGAAAATATAAGGGATTCTAGTATTTAAATGACACCATGGAGTTGCTAAGTAGCTATATGACTCCAGAAGGTTAATAAGTGCTTATGTAAGCGCTGTTATTTCAGCTTTCTGTGACTAAAAATCAAGTTGAGTTACTAATACACATATAAACACAAAAATGAGGTGCAATACAAATCCAACATGCCAGAACCCATTTTGTATATGTAAGAGGAATGTACATAAAATAATTTCCAGTTGTACAAGAGGCACACCTCCACCATGCCAGAAGCAACACTGGAAGACAAGTAGGCAGCTCAATACAGAAAAGAGTATCTTCTTAGGGGGCCGGGCGGTGGCGCTGGAGGTAAGGTGCCTGCGCTAACCTAGGACGGACCGCGGTTCGATCCCCCGGTTCCCCATATGGTCCCCCGTGCCTGCCAGGAGCGATTTCTGAGCGAATAGCCAGGAGTAACCCCTGAGTGTCACCGGGTATGGCCCAAAGCCAAAAAAAAAAAAAAGAAAAAAAAAGAAAAGAGTATCTTCCAGTGGACCTAAACTTCTAACACCTGTTAGTCCTTTCCTAATCTCAGATTAAATTAAAATATGCCACATGCCCTGCATGAAGTCAACACTGGTTCAAGTCTATTAGGACACACTACATATGTTCTAAACACCATTAAGATTCACTCTTGAGCAAAGGTCTACCACCTAAAATCACAGAGTATAATTTAAAAACTGAAGAAGAATGAATGTTGGGTTTTTGTTTGTTTGGTTGGTTTGATTTTTGCAAAACTAGCTGTGCTCAGGGTTACTCCTGGATCCTCAGTATAGAGGTACTCTTGACTGGGTTCAGGGGGCCCTATATTAAACTAGAGATGAAACTCTGGATTTGGAAGAATGACTAAAAAAGATCTCTACTTGCTATACAATGTTCTAACACCTTAAGAAATTATAAGATTCTGTTATTTTTTGTAAACCTTTTTTATTTGTACAGATTATTTTTCTTTATAGTATTTTTCTTTAAGCACAAGAATGTAATAACAAACACAATATTTTTCCATCATATGCTGATGCTTTGTATAATAAATTACTCAGAATTCCTTGAAATATTAATAGAAATTTTAGGGGATTTCTTCTGCCAACATATTATGCCAATTATTTTGAGAATTAAATTCTGAACATATAACATTTATTTTATTTTATTTACTATTATTTTATATATAAAATCTTCCCAACTATAATCATGCCTGTAATCTTGGTGCTTAAATAAAGATACTGTGTTAAATAAAGCTTGAAGAAGGATAAATATAGGATGATATCATAGAAGTGATATCATATAAGTGTAGTATTTAGAATAACTGTGTGAAGGAATATAATGGTTGAAATTAGGGTCATCTAGAGCATTCTTAACCTCATATTACAGTGAGAAGAAAAAAGAAATGAAGTGAAGGAAGAAAAAAAACAAATATAAAATAACAGAAGACAGGGGACAAGCATTGATGATGTTGCAAGGACAGAACTAAATATTCAAATCAAAGTGTCACCTACAATAAAATCATGAAACCTAAATTTTAACAACTAACCTTAAAAAGGTTAGTTGACTGGGCCAACATGGAAGGTATGAGTTGGACTCTAAGAACATTGAAAAGGTGACATTGGTGGTGAGATTAGTCCTGAAACACTGTATGTATAAAATTTAAATTTAAATAACTATATAATCACAATTCTTTTTTTTTGGTTTTTGGGCCACACCCAGTGATGCTCAGGGGTTACTCCTGACTATTCACTCAGAAGTCGCTCCTGGCAGGCACGGGGGACCATATTGGGAACCGGGGATCGAACCACGGTCCGTCCTAGGTTAGTGCAGGAATGGCAGGCACCTTATCTCCAGTGCCACCGCCCGGTCCCCAACAATTCTTTAAATGAAAAATATACTTAGAGGGGGCCGGGCGGTGGCGCTGGAGGTAAGGTGCCTGCCTTGCCTGCGCTAACCTAGGACGCACCGCGGTTCGATCCCCCAGTTCCCCATATGGTCCCCTGTGCCTGCCAGGAGCGACTTCTGAGCGAATAGCCAGAAGTAACCCCTGAGCGTCACTGGGTGTGGCCCAAAAACCAAATATATATATATATATATATATATATATATATCCATATATATATATATATCCATATATATATATATATAGAGAGAGAGAGAGAGAGAGAGGGGGGAGAGAGAGCCCAGACCAATAGCACAACGAGTGAGGCATTTGCCTTGTACACTGCCTTCTCAAGTTTGATCCTCAGCATTTCACATAGTCACCTGAGCTCAACAGTAGTAATTTCTGAAAATAGAGCCAGGAGTAACATCTGAATGCCAATGGGTGAAGCCCAAAAAACATATATGCATATATATAAGTATAATATTTATAATATAAGTATAATATTTATAAATAAATATGTATATATACTATACTAATGTTATATATAGATATAATTTTAAAAATTAGAATCTTTTTTAAAGAAATATTATGTAAGGGGTCAAAGTGAAAGTACAACAGGCAGGGTCTTGCACATGGTGATCCAGCTTTGATCCCCAGTACTACTTGTGGTTCTCTGAGCCGCATCATAAATTATTCTGCCAGGAATAAGCCCTGAAGCACTGTCCAGAATAACCCACACTGGTGAAGGGAGAGTGTACTTTTTATGAATGAAACCCAACTACAAACATGTTTATAACCATGGTTCTTAAATAAAGTTATTCAACACTAAAAAAGAATGACCTAGAAACAAAAATAAATGAATAAAAGCCATTTGAAATGTTTTATAGATCATCTTGATTATACATGTTTATTATGACCCCATTTCCACTTGATTTTCAAAATCACGTAAAATATTCAATGTCAGGCCAGAGCCTGGCACAAGGCAAATCCAGGATGGACCGACTTCGATCCCTGGCATACCATATGGTCCCCCAAGCCAGAAGCAATTTCCGAGCATATAGCCAGGAGTAACCGCTGATCATCACCAGGTGTGGCAAAAAATATTCAATGGCAATCTTGTATAAGATGTTTAGTACAGGTTGGTTAAATAGATAACTAGTAAAAGAATGAGCTTTCCATCATGATTTCAGGAAAAGCAACATTATAGAGCAGATTATGAGAATGAGATAGTAATTAAATTTACCAAGACAGGTTATGATAATGACAGTGTTAATGATGCTTATGATGACAGTGGCTAACCCTCTTTATGAGCCTCTTGGCTATTACTTGCTTAGTCAAGTCTCTTCTTGCTTCTGTAAGTGTTACCAATCCATGGTAGTAGTAAAGGGTGTGATCTTTGAAGGGTATAGTCTGGCAATTACATCTTTTCCTCTCTGAACTCCATATTTCTCGAATAAATGTCAAGATCTCTTCCTGTTGGACATTGAGCATAGTTTTAATTGGTTTCCCTTAACTATAAATGTTGCTGTAGACCTCTAAATTGAATCAGCAGAGTTTGGTTCAGATTTGGTTGTAATAGTTTTAAAAATTGTACCTCCAGTATTATAAATACAATGTCCACTCTCATCATAGTACATTTATATAATTTAGTTATAATTTAAACAGATAAAAACAAAAGTTTTGTATTAAAGGTTTTCTAAACTGAAGGGTAAATGGTACCAAGTTATTTATTTATTTTACTTACCCTTCTATCAATACCTATGAAATTTGTATTAATTTGCCTTTTTTATTTATTAAAGTTCTGCCTATAAACTTGTCCTGATTGCTTAGTACAATTTTTCTTTTAAATAGTCATGTGTTTTACCACTGAATGATTTCCCAGACACATTCTGTACCAATTTTTGAAACCAACAGAACTGCAAGACTTAAAGATATCCTGTTTTACTCAATTCCTTAGAGTTTTGTTTATTTAACTTTGTTTAAATGTAAAAATTCAAATGCAATAATAGAAAAATCCATATACCTTCATAAACTAGAAGGCAGAGAAAAAAATAAATGAAACAAAATAAAATGGTAGTTACCATATGTAGAAGAAGAAGAAGAAGAAGAAGAAGAAGAAGAAGAAGAAGAAGAAGAAAAGAAGAAGAAGAAGAAGAAGAAGAAAAGAAGAAGAAGAAGAAGAAGAAGAAGAAGAAGGAGGAGGAGGAGGAGGAGGAGTAAGAGGAGGAGGAGGTATATAAGATATAAGTTAGGCAAAATATGTCAATTCCATGATAAGGAAAGAAAGCTAGACTTTTGATGACAAAGATAATGCAGAATATACAATGTTGAGACTAATGCTGTACACTTAAAGCCTGTTAATTTTTATAAATCATTTTAGTTGACTCTGATAGTGGCTGTGGTACTGGAACATTGTGTGCATAAAATGCTATCATTAATAGTATTGTAAATTGTTTTGCCTCTGTGAAATTGGAAAATAAAAAGTAGATATATAATATGTTTTCTTATTATTAAAGAATGTGCATTTTTAAATGTCAAATTTAATTTTGTTAATTTTTCATATCATTATGCGCCTCCATATTATACTTTATATCACTAATTAGTAAAACTAATGTTTGGTTAAACCATTTTAATTATCAAAACATCTGAGTAATTTTTACTGTTTTCCAAAAAGAACAGAAATTTAAACTAGTCATTAAAATAGAGAAAATTTTAAAGCACAAAGATTAAAACAACAAAGCACAAATTTCACTAAGTTAACTGTATACACAGAAAATAAACAAATATATAAATGAAAATAATTACATCTATATGTAAATAATTTATAAATAAGCCAACGAGAAAAATATAAGGTATTGGGGCCAGAGAGATAGCATAGAGGTAGCGCGTTTGCCTTGCATGCAGAAAGACAGTGATTCGAATCCCGGCATCCCATATGGTCCTCTGAGCCTGCTAGGAGCGATTTCTGAGCGTAGAGCCAGGAGTAACCCCTAAGCGCTGCTGGGTGTGACCAAAAAAAAAAAAAAACAAAATAAAACAAAAAAAAGCATTTAAAAATAAATCTAACCTATAAGTATATTCAGTTAGATATCTTCAACACACTAAAGATTTATATACAGAGAAAAATTTCATGTTTGTAGATGAAAGTCTTATTAAAAAGATGCTATTCCCTAAAAGTTGACATACCAATTCAACTATTGTTTCATCCAAAATTGCAACAGTTGCACAGAGTTATTGAGATAATATTTAGATGTCTTCCAATTTTAAATAATTATTGAAAGTGTACAGTTTAATAATGATGGGAAATGGTAACCTAAAACACAAGGTTAGCCACACATTGCAGATAAAATAGACTTAAAGGTACAAAAGTTAATAAGAGATAGCATGGAGATAAGGCATTTGCCTTGCATGCAGAAGGTCAGTGGTTCGAATCCCGACATCCCATAGGGTCCCCCGAGCCTGCCAGGAGCAATTTCTTAGTGTGGAGCCAGGAGAAACCCCTGAGCGCTACCAGGTGTGATCCAAAAACCAAAAAAAAAAAAATTAAGAGATAGATTAGGCATATATTGCATAATTATAAAGAAATCCACCCATCAAAATAATTTAGTAAGCATTAACTTTTATGAATATATAACATAACTATTAATGACACGATGAGAGACATACACAGCAGTACAATATTTTAATAGCCTTACTGATGCAGATCACACAGAAAACAAAGTTTTATACAAGAATATTTGTCCCAGATGGTCTTAACAGAAAGATAACAGAAATCTTTTCTTCCAGTCCATGAGCTGAAAGAATCCATAACTCTCTAGCCATGATTAACTGGAACAATGCTACTGAGAAACTCTATGTAAAAATGCTTTTCTACTGGCCTCTCTAAAAAGTTCCTCTAGTTTTGCCCTAGCTCTTATTCCATTTTTACGAAAGCAAGTTGAGCATGTGGCAGGGATTTTCCTTGAAGAAGAATGACTATTTAGCAATGACCAGAGCACTTCATGGGGATGGAGTAAAGTTTTATTGTAGAAAGAAAAGGAGAAGAAGAGATTGGGTGGTAAGTGGGATGATCAGAAAGATCACTTCATAGTGCAGTCAGCCCAGTCAAAGGAGATAAAAGAACAGGAGAAGCACCTCTATAAGGCAAGTTTTTGCCTTTAGGTTTCACTGTGTTATGTTTTTCTGTAGGTTTTCTGCCTAATGCCAGGGATCTAAGTCAATAGCAACCCCCAGAGCTAGGACAACAGCCAGAACTCCCAAAAGTTTCACATTCACAGCAATCTAGGCTCTGGTGCTGGCGTTGGAGGAAGAAGAGAGGTCTGTGGTTGTAGCTGGTGCAGTAGATCCCACCCTAAAAGCTGAAGCAGCCCCCATAATCAGAGCTGCAGCAATCCCCATTTCCAGAACTGCAGCAGCCCCCACATCCTGAGCTACAGCATTCCTCACAGCTGAGGCCATTGCAGAAAACTGGAAGTAGGCAAGGAGCTGGGCATTAAATGGCCGCTTTGGATGACTCTTTGACACACATTTTAAGGGCCCATGGAAGGAGACTGGCACAGTTCACTGGGTTTACTGGCAGGACATCTTGAAAGAACTTTTTCAACCTGAAAGTTAATAATGAAATTCTAACTTTAGTAGATAGTTTATTTTTCTTGATTTTATAAGGTTTTAGTAAGCTTCCATATCTACTGAAAAAATGCCCTAATTTTCTTGATCTGAGAATAAGTCCCCAACAAGTTGATGACACTCCCCTCAAACCCAAGACAAGATTTTCAGAGTTGGGTTTGACTGCATTTTATTTCTGTCCATTACAAAACAGAAGAAGTAGCTGTCATGAATTTTTCTCCTTCAATGCTCATTTTGTTCTGCTTTTCACCTTCCATCTGTCAGCTTCTCTCTTCTTCTGTTCATGCCTTACTGGTATTCAAAAAGTTCCCTTTAGTTATTCCTTAGGGTTTTTTTTGTTTGTTTGTTTTTTTGATTTTGGTTTTGGTGTTTGGGTCACGCCCGGCAGTGTTCAAGGGTTACTCCTGCTCCATGCTCAGAAATTGCTCCTGGCAGGCACGGGGGACCATATGGGGCACCGGGATTCGAACCGATGACCTTTTGCATGAAAGGCAAACGTCTTACCTCCATGCTATCTCCCGGGCCCCTATTCCTTAGTTCTTCAAGAAGAAAAAGAAAGATGCTTAAATGTCAATTTTTTTAATGCCATACACCAGTCCCAACTACTTTTCCCATATGTGAAACAGAGAGATGTAAACTATTCAAAATATATCATCAGTAATTTTATTTCAAAATATAATTAAACTGTTGAAACCTGTCTTTCGAATGTATGGTATGTCTTCTTCAAAGTTCTGAGTTTCAAAGCTTTGTCTAATAAAGAGAATAACAGCAACCAAGTGGTTCAATGAATCTTGATAGGGAAGGGGAAGGGCAAGAGTAAGAAATTTGCCGGGAGGTGGCGCAGGAGGTAAGGTGCCTGCTGCCTTGCCTAGGACGGACCACAGTTCGATCCCCCAGTTCCCATATGGTCCCCCGTGCCTGCCAGGAGTGACATCTGAGCGCGTAGCCAGTAGTAACCCCTGAGCGTCACTGGGTGTGGCCCAAAAAAAAAAAAACAAAACAAACAAAAAAAAAGAGTAAGAAATTTAATACTATTTGAAACTTAATGCATTTGCCTATTAAGGATTAATTTAGTACTTTGATCAAATATTTACAATTTGCATGCCATTTTTACAACATTGCATAAAATTAGAATACAAAATTAAATAATTAAACAGATCTCTCATATATCTTAATCTAGTGGGTAAATACTTATAATCTTTTTATTTCTGAAAAGATAATCTATATATTTTCAGTCTATCTTTTACTATCATATGCACCCTGTATAACTCTTAGATTAAGAGTAAGTAAAATGATACATGAACATAATCATTTTTCAAGAAGATTTTCTCTAGTGGGTAAGTACTTATAATATTTGAATTTCTGAAAATATATTTTATATTTTCAGCTTATCTTTTAATACGACATGTGCCCCATAAAATTTTTAGATTGAGAGTAAGAAAAATAATGATACTTGAACATATTTATTTATCAAGATTATCCTTGACTATATATATGGTATCCAATATACATTCTGAACCAACCATTTATGTTGATAATCATTAATTATAATCATTAATTATAGAACAATTTAAATTCCAAAGGAGTTGAACAACAAATGTGTTGGAAATTTTAGACAATTATTAGCTAAAAGGTATAGTAAAGACTTCATAAAAAGTCACGTGCATGAAAGAAGATAAAACTTGAGTCTGGGATTCACCTGACTCACAAATTATCATTGCTTGATGGGACACCAGCTGAAAATGTCCTTAATGATATTATTTAAAGTTTCTTCATTATCAATGAATATGATAGCTTATGGATAAGAATGAGAAATGCTGTGCCTTTATGAGCACTCTTCATGTGTATTTGTGTATGGCATGTTTATGGAGTGCTTGCAAAGCCATGAATAAGCCCAGATATATTGGTGAAGCGACAGAGAAGTCTATAAAGCTTAAGAGGACCTCAGAAACTCAAGAATCCACTTTCTTTTCATAATCTAATAAAACCACCCAGTGCTGGGCCTCAGGCCAATGGCCCTTGACACAGCATTTAAAATTGTAGAATTCTTGGGGGCCCGGGAGATAGCATGGAGGTAAGGCCTTTCATGCAAAAGGTCATCGGTTCGAATCCCGGTGCCCCATATGGTCCCCCGTGCCTGCCAGGAGCAATTTCTGAGCATGGAGCCAGGAGTAACCCCTGAGCACTGCCGGGTGTGACCCAAAAACCAAAATAAATAAATAAATAAAATTGTAGAATTCTTCTGGGGGCGGAGCGATGATCCAGTGGTAGAGCATTTCCCTTGCACACGGCTGGCCTAGAATGGACCATGGTTCGATCTCAAGTGTCCCATATGGTCCCTCAAGCCAGGAGCGATTTCTGAGTGTATAGCCATTGTCACTGGGTGTGGCCCAAAAACCAAAAAACCAACAACAACAACAAAATTCTGAGGTCTACAGTTTATTTTTATCACCAGAGAATGAGGGTTTTGAATGAGGGCCAATTCCTCATTTCTTTCCTGGGTGATATAGAAGATTATTTGATGAATAACTGGGGGAAGCAGGACAATAGTACAGTGAGTAGAGCACTTGTTTTTCATGTAGCCAACCTGGGTTCAAGTCTCAGCATTCCATATGGTCCTCCTGGTCTTCTAGGAGAAACTTCTGAGTGCAGAGCCAGGAGTAACCCTGAAAGCTACTGGTGTGGCCCCAAAACAAAACAAATGACAACAACAATGATGAGTAAGTGGATACATGAAAACTACTTAAAAATAACATGGATGAGGCTGAAGTGATAGCACAGTGGTAGGGCATTCGATAGCATTCCATATGGCCCCCCAAGCCAGGAGTGATTCTGAGCACAGAGCCAAGAGTAACCCCTGAGAGTCACCAGGTGTGTCCCAAAAACCAAAAACCAAACAAACAAACAAATAACTGTCAAAGTTCCAATATACCTGAGACCCTAGGAAGACTTAGAGACGAAGGAAATCTAATTCTGTATAGTACATTTTGGTGTGGAGCTGTATCTGAACAGCAAGTCACTTCTTATTTTCTTAAATCCTAGAAGCTATTATCAGTTATTGTAAAAGTCACTAATTTTCCTTTGATCAGAATGATCGCGCTTTTGGAACAATTACTCCTTCAAGGCCCAACACCATTTGGTGGCACCATGACTCTCTGCAGAGAGAAGACATGACCAAGGTTCGATCAGGCACAGAATTTAACTCATGTGGCAGAGGAGATACTCACCTTTAATCACATTGTCCTTTCCTAAAAAGTTACTGATATATAGATATTTGAATCTACCAAATATCTACTATAGATATTTTATGAATTTATTATATTTTAAGAATATTTTTTAAACTTTATTTTAATTGATTGATTAGTTCTTGGGCCACACCCAGAGGCACCCAGGGCTCACTCCTGACTCTGCACCCATAAATTGTCCCTGGCAGACTGGGGGAATCACATGGGATGCTGGGAATTAAACTGGGTCCCTCTTGGTGGGCCACATACAAGGCAAATGACCCACCACCGTGCTATCTCTCTGGCCCCATGAATATTTTATTCTATTTTTAGGTCAAGCATTTTATGTTGACCTAAAATTTATTCCACCACTGTCAACTCACTGGCAAACATGCCCTCTCTTTATGAAACTGCCTCTTCTCTACACTAAATCTGGAACCGAACAGCATTTATTCTTTCCTCTTCTCAAAAATTGCATCAATGACTTAGGAGTGTCTTCCTGTAAAACACAACTTATTTTTTAAATATCTTTATTTAAACACCATGGTTACAAACATGTCTGCAGTTGGGTTTCAGTCATAAAATATACACACACACCCCTTCACCAGTGCACTGGCAAAACACAACTTCTAATTCATTTCAACCTCTCCTCCACACTGTAAATAGATATCTGTGTCTTGAGCCACTTTATTAATAAAGCAGATCTGTGATAGTGTGATCTCTAGTTTCATGGACAGAATAGACTTGATTCCCTGGTACCATTTTTTAGTGCCTGGAAGTTTACCAAAGTCATTTCTACTCTTAGGGGCAGAATCTAGTGGGACAAGTTGGACTCTGTCATGATTTATAAGAAAATGAGGAGAAGAAAATAATTAGCAGTAATAAAAATTAAAGAAGCAAGAATTCTTTGTTTTAGATGTGTGAGCATCATCTCCTGTTCTTTATAAAATCAAAATAAGAATCTTTTATAAAAGGCATACCTAATTCCTGAGCTCAGATCCAGACTAAGCCCTGAGAATAGTTAAGAATGCCCCCCTCCAAAACATAATAGCAGATTCTGTGTTTTGGTCCTGTCTTATTATTATTTTTTATTCTCAAGTACCCAGTGTTTTTCACTCCTTCAGTCATTATAGTAATTTATCCTTGGAAGTCACAGAATTTTTGTGAC
>PVKC010005973.1:0-32040 GCA_004027635.1 Crocidura indochinensis | reverse complement strand
TCATTTCCAACTATCATTGTGATATATCCCTTCTCTGACCTCATTGTTCTCCCCTGCTATTTGTGGCAAGCTTATTACCATGGATATGGTACTCCTGGCCCTTATCTCTATTGTCTCTGGAAATTATTACTATACTATCTTTTTATTTTTAATGCCACAAATGAGTGCAATTATTCTGTCTGTCTCTCTGACTCGTTTTGTTCAGCATAATACTTACTCTCGGGGCCCGGGAGATAGCATGGAGGTAAGGCGTTTGCCTTTCATGCAAAAGGTCATCGGTTCAAATCCTGGTGCCCCATACGGTCCCCCGTGCCTGTCAGGAGCAATTTCTGAGCATGGAGCCAGGCGTAACCCCTGAGCACTGCCGGGTGTGACCCAAAAACCAAAAAAAAAAAAACTTACTCTCCTATCCATTCATGTATAAGCAAATTTTATGACTTCATTTTTCCTAATAGCTTTATACTATTACATTTTGTAGATGTACCAATTTCTTTATCCACTTAACTGTTCTCGGGCTCTTGGGTTGTTTCCAGATTCTGGCTATTGTGAATAGTGCTGCAGTGAACATAGAAATGAAAAGGGCTTTTCTACATTGTGTTTTTGGGTATCTAGGGTATATTCCTAAGAATGGTATTGCTGGATCATATGGAAGCTCAATTTCTAAGTTTTTGAGGAAGAAAGCAGAACCAGTTTGCATTCCCACCAGCAGTGATGTTATTCCCCACATTGCACCAGCACTGGTTGTTTTTGTTCTTTGTGATGTGTGCCAGTCTCTGTGGTATGAGATGATATCTCATAGTTGTTTTGATTTGCATCTTCCTGATGATTAATGATGTGGAACGTTTTTTTCATTTGCCTTTGGCCACTATATTCTTTGAGGAAATGTCTATCTCCCTTTTTGGACAGGGTTAGGTTGGGTTGGGTTAGGTTAGGTTAGGTTAGGTTAGGTTAGGTTAGGATGGCTATTTGTTTCCACTGAAATAGTGGATCCAGATAGATAGATATTATGTTTCAGTGACTTTTCCTTTGTCTCTTTCAGGATAGGTATTATCACTTTTACATTTTTGAGTCATTGAAAAATATTATTTCTATGTAATTATTCATTTATCCTTTGGGGGGCGGTTTGGGTCACACCCGGCAGAATTCAGGGGTTACTCCTGGCTCTGTGCTCAGAAATCGCTCCTGGCAGTCGGGGACCATATGGGATGCCAGGATTCGAACCACCATCCTTATGCATCTAAGGCAAGCGCCTTTCCGCTGTGCTATCTCTCTGGCCCCTATGTTTATTTTTTTTTTTCTCAAGTGATTCAGGAAAATATTTTTTTTCTTTTTTGGGCCACACCCGGTGATGCTCAGGGGTTACTCCTGGCTATTCGCTCAGAAGTCGCTCCAGGCAGGCATGGGGAATCATATGGGGAATCGGGATCGAACCGCGGTCCATCCTAGGTTAGCGCAGGCACCTTACCTCCAGTGCCACCGCCCAGCCCCAATTCAGGAAAATTCTTATATGTACTTTTTATAATCTTTTGCTAATCTGGGCCTCTAGATGGTACTGCTTGGTCAGTTTTTCTTACCTTTTATCAAAAAGTGGATAACAGTAAAAACTGCTTTAATGAGCTTTTAATACCAACTGTTAGGTATTTGCAATGTATTTTCTAAGGCAGCAGTATGTGTTTTTCTTTATTTTTTTTTAATGGGGCCAGGAGAGGTAGGTAGACTGGGTGGAACCCAGACTCTAGAGGCTACTTCATAGATTCTTGGGCCTTTCAGTTCTTGAGCCTGAGAATTTTTTGCCACTTGTTTCCTGTGATGCTCAAGGAGCGCTGTGTTAAGGGATTGAATTACATGGCTGCATGTATACTAACCCCTGTACTATTTCCTTGTCCCTTGTCTTTTCTTGACCTAATCTTGACTGTAAATTGAGAAAGCCTACCCAAGTAAATCTATGGTGTTAACATGATATATAATTACTGGTATTTCTATTGTGACATGACACATTTGTTTTGCCCTTAATTAGAAATGGGAATTCCTTTGTGTGGGGATTGAGCCACATCCAGTGGTACTCAAGGATTCACTCCTGGCTCTGCACTCAGAAATTACTCCTGGCAGGCTCGGGGGGACTCTGGGGATCGAATCCATGTTGGCTGAGTGCAAGGCAAATGTCCTATCCACTGTGCTATTGCTGTGGCCCTTGGAATTCCTTAATCGTTTTTGTGGTCACATCTGGCTGTGTTCAGGATTTACTTCCTGGCATTGTGGTTATGGATTATTCCTGTTAGTGATAAGGGAATCAATGACAGTGCTGTGAATTAAGCCTGGTTCGGCCACATGCAAATACCCCACTCTCATTCTGTCTTTTCTGAGTTTTATAGACTTAAAACTTCCACCTAGGGCCCGGGAGATAGCATGGAGGTAGTAAGGCGTTTGCCTTTCATGCAAAAGGTCATCGGTTCGAATCCCAGTGCCCCATATGGTCCCCCCGTGCTTGCCAGGAGCAATTTCTGAGCATGGAGCCAGGAGTAACCCCTGAGCACTGCCGGGTGTGACCCAAAAACAAAAAAAAAACTTCCTAATAGTATACAGTATTGCCACTTGCCACTTCATTTCACTCTACATTATTACTTAAAAGATGGTGGGAATGTCTGGAGCAATGATAGGGTAGGGCAGTGGTCGGCAACCTGCAGCTCGTGAGCCACATGTGGCTCTTTTTACACTTTTTTTGGTTTTTTGGGGCCACACCCGGCGGTGCTCAGGGGTTACTCCTAGCTGTCTGCTCAGAAATAGCTCCTGGCAGGCACGGGGGACCATATGGGACACTGGGATTCGAACCAACTACCTTTGGTCATGGATCGGCTGCTTGCAAGGCAAACACCGCTGTGCTATCTCTTCGGGCCCTCTTTTTACACTTTTAATTCTTGTGTGCCGGGCGGCCCCTCTAGGAGTCAGGACTCTGCTCCTAGCCTCTGTCAGTGAATGCCCTGTATGGGTCTCAAAATAAATTTCAATCGTGGTTTTGGCGAGATTTGGCTCAGTTGGACAAAAAAGGTTGCCGACCACTGGGGTAGGGTTTTTGTCTTGCACGCGAATTAACTATATTTATAGATCCCCAACAGCACATCTGATTCCTCAATCAACACCAGACGTGATCCCAAAGCACAGTGCAGGTATAAGCCTTGAGCACAACCAGGTGTAATCTCCCCATACACACATAGACACCAAGTAAAAGGGAAAACAGATATTAAGTTATTTTTCTCTACGCCTCACTTATGTTTTTCACAAATGGCAAAAAAAAAAAAAAACTTTTTGTAAAGAATTTGCACACTAAATATTCTAAGATCATACTGCGATTTTACGTGGTGTACTACATGTAATAGTATAGTTCTTTTGAATTAGAAAGGCTGTCTTTCATATAGATGAGTTATTGGTTTTTTTTGTTTGTTTTTTGTACACGAGGCAATTTACTCTTAAGTGATCATGCCAAACCGGTTCAAATCCTTAACTTCTTCAATACTTGTTGGGTTTTGTTAGAGTACTATCTGTAATGCCTTCCAAACTGAGCATGTGAATTCATGCCCACACATGGGTTCACTGTCCAAAATAATTTAATGCTATGTTGACTCTGTTAGGAAACAAGGTTGAACTAAAGATTGCCTAACCACTTAGAACATTTGGTATTTCTTTTAGCCAATAACTTTATTCAAAACACAGCAGCAGATGTTGGCAACTGCTTAATAGTTCCCCTATTCTCATATAAAGGCCATGCAAGTGCCGATTCTAGCTGAACTATTCCTTGTTATTTTCTTGTGGCTGCTAAATGCCCTAACCAGCTGCGAACCTGCATGGACCATCTCCTGCAGGCATATCAGAAAAAAGAGAATATGGTAAAAAGACAAAAAACCCTACAGAGCCTACTACGAATTAAAAAGCAAAGACTGCCCACATTAATGTGCTTCTGTCTTGTTTTCATGGTTTTCAGGGAGTGAAACCAGCCAGTTTTGACAAAGTAGCAATTCCTGAAGTGAAGGAAATTATTGAAGGATGCATCCGACAAAACAAAGACGAAAGGTAAGTTGTACATTTTGATTTGGATATTGCTTTAAATGTGTGTGGTCTCAATACAGCGTTAAGTCTAAACATTGGTTTTCAATCTTTTCCTGGCTGTTAGCCCTGCCAGCCTTGTTTCCCTCTTGTGGCCCCTGTGCCCTACAGTTGAGCCATTCAGTCTTACTTTTTTTTAGGGTTTAGTTACTCTTGGCTTTGTGCTCAGAAATCACTCCTGTCAGGTGCAGGGCCATAGGAGGCCATCTAGTCAAACTCCACTGAGAAATATTTTAGACTTATTAATATTTTATTTCTGCTGATTTTCTTTCTTTATGTCACAATCACTTCATAGTTCTAATATTCAGATTTCAGAGCCAGGAGATAATGCAATAGTTAGGACATATACCAGGTATTTGCCTGGTTTAATTTTGGCATTACATGTTCCTGGTATCTCCCAAACATATCAACTGTTGCACTGGAATATCCAAAGCACCGTCAGGTGTGTGACCCTAGAGCGAGGGTCCTCAAACTATGGCCCGTGGAGCACATGCAGCCCACCCAGGACATTTATCCAGCCCACCAGGTATTTTTGCCACTGCTACATGTCCTGCTTAACAACCGACTCATCCTAGGCTCCCAGTGTGCATATTTGGGATGTTCTCCACTCTCTCCAATCCCCCTCCTTTCCTCTGTCAACTCTTCTTCGCAGGCCCATAGTTCTCATTGAAATACTGGTAAGTTTGTCAATTTAACTTTACTTGTTCTTTATTGTAAATAATCTTATTTGTTCCTGGGATGTTTTATTGATATTTTTTAATTCAAATAAGATGTGCAGTGTTCATGGTGTTTTTTTTAAACTATAGTCTGGTCTTCCAACGTTCTGAGGGACAGTGAACTGACTGACCCTTGTTTTAAAAGTTTGAGGACACTTGCTTTAACACTGCTGATGTGTCCCCAAGTATTCCTGTATTATTGCAGGGCTGAGTAGCATCAAGTCCTTAAACTGAATTGCCAAACTCAGTTAGCCAAGAATCATTTGTGGGGATACCAAACTTCAAGGGCTGAAGCACTCCCCTAAGTAGTTATTCAGATTTGTGGTAAAATAAGATTTGGTAGTTTCAGCTAAACCATTTGCAACTAAACTATTGGAGGTATACTTATTACATTTCATGAAAATCACAAATCATATTAGTATGATTTAAAACTTAGTAAGTTTCATTCTCCTAAAACAGTACTTTAAGTATTATTTCCTAAGTACTTTATTGAATTTTAAAAGTGAAATATAATTTGGGGTTTTTAAACACACCAGCTTTACATTTTTTGATAAAAGCAAAACATCAGAATTCTTTTGAGTGAAAAGAGGCAGCTTTGCCCAGAGCCTAGGAGGAGACCTGGCTTAGTCATTTGTAGGAACCGAGGACTTTTCCCAGAGGAGTGGTTTGTATCTAATCTGTCGAATAGCTGAGTCATCACCCTCTAGGCATGGAAAAGGTCCAGGGTCTGTTTTTGAAAAATAATCTACTTTCACCACCACCCCACACACCATTCAACAAGGAAAAAGTGCCCAGACAGTAGAAATGGGAATTGTAAATTGAGCATAATCTATAATCTGTCTCTTAAAGAGAATTTCTTTGGAATTCTCTTCCAAAGAGTTTCTAGTTTAAACCTTTCCAATCTCATGCTCTTTTCAAAATTTTATTATTTGGAAGAGCTATTAAGATTTCCCAAACATGGGGGCCGGGCGGTGGCACTGGAGGTAAGGTGCCTGCGCTAACCTAGGACTGACCACGGTTTGATCCCCGGTTCCCCATATGGTCCCCCGTGCCTGCCAGGAGCGACTTCTGAGCAAATAGCCAGGAGTAACCCCTGAGCGTCACCGGGAGTGGCCCAAAAACCAAAAAAAAAAAAAAAGATTTCCCAAACATTAGTTATAATCTTCAAGTCTTTAGTAGAAATTTAATTTGGGTTTCTTTTTTGTATTCAATTGGGAGATTTCTTTTTTTCTTTTTTTTTTCTTTTTTTGGTTTTTGGGTCACACCCTGCAGTGCTCAGGGGTTACTCCTGGCAGGCACGGGGGACCATATGGGGCACCAGGATTCGAACCGATGACCTTTTGCATGAAAGGCAAACACCTTACCTCCATGCTATCTCCCGGCCCCGGGAGATTTCTTAATCTTGTTAAATCAGGAATATTTCTTTCCAGCCTAAGAACATTTTCTGTTTATTTTCTGGATGGAACAATTTACCAGTATCTTGTCTCAGTGAGCCTCAATTTCTTAATAATCAAGAAAATGATTTTTTTACTGAATATTGGTCATAGATCAGATCAGCATATGAAGATTTTTGGTTAGTTTTAAATGCTGTATAAATGATCGTTTATTTTACAATATTGTATTTAATATATATTTCTAGCTATTAGTTCCTTGTATCAATTTTTTTTTCAAAGTTCACTTTCAGCTCTTACTCTAGATTGCAGTTATTACTCAGGTTGAGCAATGTTAAATAAGTTGTAAAGTTTTCCTCATTTATATTCTCACAGTTCTTTTTATTACTCATGTATAATAGAATTACCTATGCATGAAAATTATTTTAATCTAATTGTTTTGTTTCTCTTTTCTCTCTTTTGAAGATATTCTATCAAAGACCTTTTGAACCATGCCTTCTTCCAGGAGGAAACAGGGGTACGGGTAGAACTAGCAGAAGAAGATGATGGAGAAAAAATAGCCATTAAGTTATGGCTGCGTATTGAAGACATTAAGAAATTAAAGGGAAAGTATAAAGACAACGAAGCGATTGAGTTTTCCTTTGACTTGGAGAGAGATGTACCAGAAGATGTTGCGCAGGAAATGGTAAAGACGAAGAAACTATTTAAAGTTGATAAAGATTTATGTACATTGATATTATTGGGGTAAATAATGCAATTTGTGAAGTATACATTGCATATGTTGATTCCACAAGATTTTGACACTTTGTTGTTGTTTGGGTCACACCTGCCTGTACTCAGGGCTTATACTTGACTCTGCACTCAAAAATTAGTCATGGTGGGTTTGGGGGATCATAGAGTATTAAACTCAAGTTGGTGGTGTGTGAGGCAAGCACTATACCTGCTCTACTATCTCTCCAGCTCCTAAATTGTGACACTTATTTGAAGAAAATATGTGAGTATCTTTAGGTATGGATAGATGAGGGAGAAAGGGAGATATCTACAATGCATTATACGTTGGGTCACTTCTAGTTTAAATCTCTCTTTTTTTTTTTTTTGGTTTTTGGGCCACACCCGATGACACTCAGGGGTTACTCCTGGCTATGTGCTCAGAAGTCGCTCCTGGCAGGCACGGGGGACCATATGGGGAACCGGGGGATCGAACCGTCCGTCCTAGGTTAGCACAGGCAAGGCAGGCACCTTACCTCCAGCGCCTCCACCCAGCTCCCTAGTTTAAATCTCTTTAATTGAAATGATAAATGAGAATTTCTAAATATTGCTGTATTAGAGTTTGATCAATCATCTGGATAAATACTACAAATTGATTGTTTTTACTTCAAAGGGAGTTTTCAAGATATATTATTAGTAGGCAACCTTCAATTAGTTCTGTTTTGAACTTAATCTAGGTCACTATTGAGAAAGGAACCACCAATTTTAAATTTGTCACAGAATCTAAAGTAACAGGTAGTTATACAGAAGTATACAGATTTCTTTAGTAAAACTTATAAAGTCGGGGCCGGGCGGTGGCGCTGAAGGTAAGGTGCCTGCCTTACCGCGCTAGCCTTGGACGGACCGCGGTTCGATCCCCCGTGCCCCATATGGTCCCCCAGGCCAGCCAGGGGCGACTTCTGAGCGCATAGCCAGGAGTAACCCTGGGCGTCACTGGGTGTGGCCCAAAAACCAAAAAAAAAAAAAAAAAAAAAAAAACTTATAAAGTCATTTAATAGTAGCTGTCTTGGGGTTAAGTGTTAGTACAATGGGTAAAGCATTTGCCTTGCACATAGCAAACCCATGTTTGATCTCTGGCATCCCATGTGGTCCTTGAGCACCTTCAGGAGTAATTCCTGAGAACAGCCTGGAGTAACCCACAAGTATCACCAGGTGTGGCCAAAACCAAAAAAGGGGGATGGGGGCAGGAGTCAGGTATGAGACATTTTTGTTTATTCTGTTTGTTTTTTGAGGCCACTCTTTTTTTTTTTTTTTTAATAAACTTTTGGGCCACATCTAGTCGTGAGGGTTTATTCCTGTCTCACCACTGGTGTACTCAAACTATATAAGGCACCGGAAATTGAATCCAGGTCGGCCAGGGGCAAGGGCAAACACCTTATTTGCTGTCCTCTCTGTAGACCCCCCAAAGGCTTCTTTTTATCTTTACATTTACCACAGTTAGTTTTTATCAGTGATGGAAAGTAAACGCAAAATGTGTTAAAATTAATGGATGCAAACCAGAGAGATAATACAATAGAGAGTACTTGCCTTGCACATGGTTGACCCGAGTTCAGTCCCTGACATCCCATAAGGATTCCCCAAGAACCATCAGTATTAATCCTTGATTAATAATAAAGTTTAAAACAAAAATGATGGTCGGGACCGTGCGGTGGCGCTGGAGGTAAGGTACCTGCCTTTCCTGCACTAGCCTAGGATGGACCGAGGTTCGATCCCCCGGTTTCCCATATCCTCCCCCAAGCCAGGAGCGACTTCTGAGCGCATAGCCAGAAGTAACCCCTGAGCGTCACCGGGTGTGGCCCAAAAACCAAAAAAAAAAAAAAAAAAAATGATGGTCACATCAAATAGTAAATACAGTAAGGTGAATTTACTTGGTTTAAGAAATTTGATTTCAGTTTCCTCATTGCTTTGTTGTAAAGAGTAATGGTTTGCCAACCCTGAGCATCCGCCTCATGAGTGTCTTCAGCCATGGCAGGAAAATGCATAGCATAAATATCATTTCATAGCAGAGAGAATTTTTTCGTCCTACTTTTTCTCCTGAAAGGTGTTTGGTTTTGGGTTGTGTGTGCATGTGCTAATATTCTATTTACTTTTGGTTATTGATATGGACCCATTTGTGTCCTTTTATCCTACAGGTAGAATCTGGCTATGTCTGTGAAGGTGATCATAAGACCATGGCAAAAGCTATCAAAGATAGAGTGTCATTAATTAAGAGGAAACGAGAACAGCGCCAGCTGGTGCGGGAGGAGCAAGAGAAAAGAAAGCAAGAAGAAAGCAGTGTCAAACAGCAGGTTGAACAAGGAAGTACTTCTCAGGCAGGAATCAAGCAACTCCCTTCTGCCACTGGGATACCGACTGCCTCCACCACTTCTGCTTCAGTTTCTACACAAGTAGAACCCGAAGAACCTGAAGCAGATCAGCACCAACAGCTGCAGTACCAACAACCTAGTATATCTATATTATGTGAGCATTTTCAAAATATGTTAGTTATACTTCTAATTAAGTTTGTTGGTTTTTTTTTTTTTTTTTTGGTTTTTGGGTCACACCTGGCAGTGCTCAGGGGTTACTCCTGGCTCCATGCTCAGAAATTGCTCCTGGCAGGCACGGGGGACCATATGGGGCACCGGGATTCGAACTGATGACCTTTTGCATGAGAGGCAAGCGCCCTATCTCCATGCTATCTCCCGGGCCCCAAGTTTGTATTTTCTTATGTTGCACTGACTTCTTGGTTTTGAATTATTAATCCAAAGTGCAAGGAATTATAACTGGCAGCCAGCTGCCTATTCTTTCTCTTTTAATATTCTTAATAATAAAAGGGTGATAAGTATGAACTCTGATTAGATTTCGCAATAAAAGAAAGAAAAAACCCTAAATTAAAAAAAATAAATTATAGTTTTTTTTTTTTTTTTTTTTTTTGGTTTTTGGGCCACACCCAGTGACGCTCAGGAGTTACTCCTGGCTATTCGCTCAGAAATCGCTCCTGGCAGGCACGGGGGACTATATAGAAAACCGGGGGATCGAACCGTGGTCCGTCCTAGGTTAGCGCAGGCACCTTGCCTCCAGTGCCACTGCCCGACCCCAGATTTTTGTTTCTTGAAGGTTCCAATTAGTAAATTTTTCATCACAGCTCTTCAAAGTAAATTGCAGTAATGCAAAATGATATATTTATTTTGTCACTATATAAATGAACCCATTGAATAATAACATAATAGATTAAAAACAACTAAGATTGCTGTTAGTTCTGCTTAATACTAAAACCCACTGATCTGGTGATGGAGAGATAATACACAGATAGGGCACTTACCTTCCATGCGTCAACCCACGTTTTATCCCAGGCATCTCATATAGTTCCTGGTTCTATCAGGAGTAATTCCTGAATACAGAACCAGGAGTAACCCCTGAGCATCAGTGGACATAACCCCAAAATTAAAATATATACCAATAAAACACACTGATTTCCTACGAAAAGTTTGAAAACAGTGTTAAACAAGGCAGACGTCACATTTTCTTCAAATAAAATTTTGTGATAACCAGGGATTTTTTTTTTTAAATTTTAAGCCACACTGCTAACGCTTGGGTTACTCCTGGCTCTGAGCTCAGAAATTGCTCCTGGCTTGGAGGGGGAATCATATGGGATGCCGGGGGGTGGTCGAACCACAGTCCATTGGTCAGCCGTGTGTAAGTCAAATGCCTTATCGCTGTACCATTTCACTCCAGCCCATCGGGATTTTTTTTTTTTCCGGGCCACACCCGTTTGATGCTCAGGGGTTACTCCTGGCTAAGCGCTCAGAAATTGCCCCCTGACTTGGGGAAACCATATGGGACGCCTGGGGATCGAACCAGGGTCCTTCCTTGGCTAGCACTTGCAAGGCAGACACCTTACCTCTAGCGCTACCTCGCCGGGCCCCCCCACCAGGAATTTTTTTTAACATTAAACACTTTTGGGGGGGGGGTTGGTTTTTGGGCCACACCCAGCGGTGCTTGGGTTACTCCTGTCTAAGCACTAAAAAATAGCTCCTGGCAGGTACGGGGGACCATATGAGACACTGGGATTTGAACCAACCACCTTTGGTCCTGGATCGGATGCTTGCAAGGCTAACACCGCTGTGCTATCTCTTCGGGCCCAATATTAAAAGTTTTGCATGTGGGTCCTTTAGCTTAGAAATTTACTTATAAATAAGTAGTATTTTTATTTAGCTTAGATCTGTGCAAAGAAAAACTAACCCTTAAGTCATGGTTTTGTTGTAGCAAAATGTGAATCTACTTTATGTAATTTTTCTCTCTCTCTCCCCTTTTTGACCATTTTTTCTTTCAGCTGATGGGACAATTGATAGTGGTCAGGGATCATCTGTTTTTACAGAATCTCGAGTGAGCAGCCAACAGACAATTTCATATGGTTCCCAACATGAACAGGCACATTCTACTGGCACAGTCCCAGGACATACAGCTTCTACTGTCCAAGCACAATCTCAGCCCCATGGGGTATATCCATCTTCAAGTATGGTAAGTAAATGTATGAGAAAAGGCTATAACCAAAGCCAATAGCTAATTAGGTCTTTCTACCACCCATTTAATAGCAAGAGCCTGTAATTCAAAAGATTTTTTAAAGCTATATTTCTAAAGGAGATGGGTTTATTTATTATAGAGTAGTTCATGGAGTGGTATCATGGTGTAGTTCATCCTAAACAGGACATTTATGTTAATGTCAGTGAAGTAGCTAAATTTTCTTAACACCGTACACATTTAGTCTAATGTATTTAAGTAAAGATAAAATTCTCTTTAGTACTTAAAGTTGAAACTGTTTAGAACAGCATAAGTTACAGATTCAGTTGTTTTGGGTATGGGAACAAGGAGAGTTTTCCAAAGTTTACTTATTAGGAGAATTACATTTTTTTCTAAGATCTTTTTTTATTGTATAAACCCAGGTAAGACCTTTATATCATTATAGAATGCTGCATGTGAGTTCTTGAGAGTGAAGGAATCCCTTATTTGTTATGACCATTTAATTTAGCGCTTGTGTTTAATCATCAGTTTGCTATGCGTGTTCCTGCCTTATAGTCTGTTGGACCCAAGTTCCTTTCCTGGTATATGTTCATTTGCTTTTCCCCAACTTGGTATCTGTTTTGTTATTGACATATTTTCAGAATCAAATTAGGGAGATAATTTCTTGCAATATTTTATGCATGTACACACGTGCATATTTGCACACACACACACTCAATATTACCCCATAATTTTACATTAGTCATTCTTGTCTAAAGAATGAAGTAGATGGGCTGAAGGGAGAGGGGAGAGTATAGGAGGTAGGAACTTGCATGTGGCTGGTCCAGGCTCAATCCCCAGGACTATGTGTGGTCCCCATAAAATTAAAAAAAAAAAAAAAGTAAAAAACAAAGCATGAAGTAGATAACAAACCCTATTTCTTCTTTTCTCTTCCTGGCATCACATACGAGCCCCAAACCCCACCAAGAGTGCACTTTGACCATAGAACCAGGAGGAGTAAGTCCTAAGAACATCCAAGTATGCCCAAACTAAACAAATGAACAGAAAACCATTGCTGATCCTCTGGATTCTTCAGAGGGAAATAAAATATATCATCTATTTCAGAAAGGAATTGGATTACTCTATAATATTTATTGATGATGTCTTTAGACAGATATTTTTTTCTCTTTCTCAGAAACTTTTAATATGAATTTTGTGGAATGCCAATTCATTAAATTCTTTCTCTGTTAGAAAAATACTTCTGCTTGCTCTGATCTTGTATCCTACAGCTTGGATTAAAAGAGATTATTTGCTTAATAGTTCATTTATCAGTCTTCCTTTGACTAGTCTAAGATGAATGGCCACATTAACATGATAAAAACTACTAATGTACTTAACCTTTTCAAGTCTATTTTCTAACCTTTAAAATAATTAGGCAGGATTGAGAACTCAATAAAGATCTATACATTATGTATTTTTGGTTTTGAAAAACACTTGTCAACATTTATTAAGTTTCTATTCCTGTTCTGATTTAAATCTACTTTATGGCTTTTTTAAATAGAGCTTTAATCTTTCACCTCATCCCAGGATCTGAACATTAGATCTCTTGTAGGAAAATACATTAGATGATCTGTATGAACATTTTAAACCTGGTAGGGCAATGTGGCCAATGCAGTTTCTATCTCTAGCATTCCATAAGGTCTCCTGAACCCACCAGGGGTGATTTCCTGAATGCAGAGTTAGGAGTAACCCCTGAGCACTGCTGGGTGTGGCCCCAAAACAAAGAAAGTGCAAACATTATTTAAATAGTACAAAGCTTGCTTATTCTCTAAATGCACACTGTTGTCTTATTTTTTATTGACAATATTCTCTGGAGTTAGTATGAAGAATTACTAAATACTAAAAGTTTATTTTAGTCTTATACTTAGTACAGAAATATACTTATACTGATGTCAGTTATGGATAGAGTTAAATTAGAATACATGTGAAAATGGAGAAAAAATTAGAACTAGAGATGAAACTGTTCAGTTATAGGTGATAGTTATATACTGGCTGCAGATAAGCTATAATTTTGACCCAGAATTTATGCAGCCAATTTTGGAAAACAAAAAATTCTAATTAGTTACACATTTCATAGTATCTAAAAGGAAATAACTTGATCGGGGCAACACTGATAATACTAAATATATACTGCTTTGTTCTTGCATGAAAACCTTTAGTGTCTGAAAGATTGTAAATCTCAGTTGAGTATCAAATATGAGGGGAGATGACTTTGGTTCATTTTTTGTTACTTTCAAATACATCTTCATCAACTACTTTAGTAGGAATTTAGAATGTTCTCTCTTTTTAATCAAATCACTTCAAGAAAGCAAATGTTTTTTGAAGTAAATTACTTATACTATTAGCGATAGAAATACAAGTTGTAATCAACTTTTATATTAGTTGATACCTTCTAAAATCTAATGGACAGGTTTTTTTATATGAGGTTTCCACATCTTCTGTGAAGTCTTTAAATCTTTTGCATCTTACAGTCTGCATTAAACTAATAGAATTCATTCTTGTTTAATCATTTTCCCTTGTCTTGCTACTACGGTTGGTCATTCTTATTCATACATTTACAGCAGTCTATGCTCAGAACATTTAGGAAGATAAATGATTATTATCATGGTCATTAATGTAAAAAAATACCTGTGATTAACATATCAAATAGAATAGTTCTGTTCTGCTTGTGTGCTTATGGAGTTACATCTTTCCTCAAAAGCATTGACTATGTGGAAATGGGGGAGGATGGAACATTTCTTTATATCAACTATGCATTGTTATCATTGTACATTTGTTTATTTTGTGTTCACACTACTGTGTTTTTCATGTATGTGTTTGTTTTCTGTTTAGCCTCGTCGTGGCCGTAGCATGTCGGTTTGTGTTCCCCATCTTTCTGCTGTTCCCTCTCTGTCCCGCATCTCTCCCAGTGCTCCTTCCACCCCACCACCAGTGCTGTCTGCACCTCTTTCTCCTTCCCTCCTTCGGACTGCCCCTGAGGAAACTTTTGCCGAAAAGCTTTCTAAAGCATTGGAGAGTGTCCTGCCTATGCACTCTGCCTCCCAGCGCAAGTACCGACGCTCCAGCCTGCCTTCCCTCTTTGTCAGTACTGTATGTAACCATAAACTTCCTGCAAATGAAAATATTACCAATGAATACATCCAGGCATCAATGAATTAAAAAAAAATAGCAGGAGTTAAAAAGTTTCCTGTAGGGATCTTTTTTGTTAGTTACATAGCTTTAAGGGGTGTTGAAGAGCAAAGAAGTCATGAGAGAAAATACTTATATCACCCATGGCATATATCCATGTATAAAAATGCAATAAAATCTAAATTTTTACAAGTTACAAATTTTCAATATAAAAACCTTTTATATTTATTTCCCTTATAATATTTATAAACTACATTTTCAAATTGTATTGAAGAATATGTGATTTATTTAAAACTCATTATTGACTTAAAAGGAAAATTTCTCTAAACCAGTCACTATCCAGATATAAAGAAACACTAATGAAGCTGATTGGTGGTCCCCTGCCCGGTATTTTTGTTTGTTTGTTTGTTTGTTTGTTTTTTGCCCCAAGTAAAGAATAACTATAGTGAAAGCTAGTAATAATTCACTAAGTTCTCTATATAAAATTCAACAGGTTGAAGTGCATACTTCATAGTAGCAAGGCTTGGGTTTATTCCCTGAGCACTGGAGTAAATCCCTAAGCATTGCTAGATGTATTCCCAGCTGCTCCCCCAAAATCATCTAAAACAATCTCTCAGTAAACTGAATCATAATTTTCTCTCAGGGAAGGTTTTTTTCTTTATCAGGTTGATAAGATCATAATTCTAATGAATATGTTAGACACGTGTAATTACATATTTTTTTGGATCCCTTCATGTCTATAATAAAGATCTCTCTTTTAAAATTATAAGCACTGGAGGTCCTTGCTGCTGCTTTTCTAGATAATGAATTTAATGAACACTCCAATTGTTATTCCCCTAATTTTCAGGTTCCTATTTAGAAGAATAATTTTTAATGTATGTATTTTGAGGATGCTCTTATATAAATATTAAATGGACATTTGGATTCAAAATAGAAATCATTTTTAGTTGTGAAGAAATCTCTGCCAAGCCATTTTTGCCAAATTGGAAGTCTTCCTGTTTGGAAAAACTCAAAAATTATCTTCTCTTTTAAGATTCCATGAAAGCAAGTTATTATAGCATTATGTTCTTTCTTTTGTTCCAAGATTAGATTTTTATTTTGCTTAAATTTAATTTTAAATCTAAAGCTGCTTTTATAAACAAAAAGTGATAATGAATCAGGTTGATTGTTAACTAAGGGAGACGTTCACAGGACTGGAGCACAAACTTTGTGTCTAGGAGCTCCTCAGATTCGATCCTCGGCACTTTATTGTACCATAACACTGTCCTGGAGAACTACTGGATTTGAACCAGTATATTCCCCCCTCAAAAAAAAAAATTTGAATTGACAATGATGTGAACACCAGTAATTCAGCCTTTAACTAGGATTATTTTTAAGGCGGTCATTCAGTGACTTGACATCTATAACACTTAATTCTATCTACTTTGAGGAAAGGCAATGTTGCTACTAGTGTAGTTTAGTGGTTTTGGTTCATCAAAAATCTTTATTTCTGTTCAGAAGCAAGACCATTGATTGATAAAACAGTACTAAAAAATCTTTTACAGTGCCACAGGATAAGAATATGGAACATGGGAAGAGTTTTATTATAAAAAAATTATTGGACTTAATTTGAAAATATATTCTTTTTTTTTTTTTTGGTTTTTGGTTTTTGGGTCACACCCGGCAGTGCTCAAGGGTTACTCCTGGTTCCATGCTCAGAAATTGCTCCTGGCAGGCACGGGGGACCATATGGGACACCAGGATTCGAACCGATGACCTTTTGCATGGAAGGCAAACGCCTTACCTCCATGCTATCTCCCGGGCCCCTGAAAGTATATTCTTAACCTTTACTCATTTCCCACTGATGCAATTTGCCTTTTCTTGTGACTGAATGAGGTATTAATTGTTAGTACAGACAGAATACTCAGAAGCTAAATTATTCTGTTTCCTTGAAAAAAAGTCATGGGAAAACAGCTTCTAACTAAAGCAGAGTCTCATAGAATCGATCAACCCTGGATGTATTTAATGGATTTTTATTATACTCAGAATTTCCAGAAGCATTGTTATTTCTTTATTAATTATAAATTTGGTGTAACCATTTCATAGGGTTACACAAAACTACCCAGTTGTGCATGTCTAATGTGATTTCACATATGAATGTATGAATTACTTGTCTTATTCATGTTGATACAGCCTCAGTCCATGGCGCATCCGTGTGGGGGGACCCCAACATTCCCAGAATCACAGATATTTTTCCCAACTATTCATGAGCGTCCAGTTTCCTTTTCACCACCTCCCACCTGTCCACCGAAGGTGGCTGTTGCCCAGCGGCGTAAGAGCACCTCCTTCCTGGAAGCCCAAACCCGCCACTTCCAGCCCCTGCTGAGGACTGTTGGCCAAAACCATCTTCCACCTGGTGGCAGCCCAACTAACTGGACACCAGAGGCAGTAGTTATGTTGGGGACCACGGCCAGTACAATCACTGGAGAACCATGTGAAAGACCGGTTCATCCTGTGTTTGAACCAGCTCAAGTTTACAGTGACTATAGACCTGGACTAGTGCTTTCGGAAGAAGCTCACTACTTGATTCCCCAGGAAACAGTATATCTAGCTGGGGTGCATTATCAGGCCAGAGTGGCAGAACAGTATGAGGGTGTTCCTTACAACTCACCCTTACTGTCAAGTGCTATGAAACAGACAGCTGAACAGAAGCCAGTCCAAGGGGGCCCTACCTCAAGTTCTGTCTTTGAATTTCCATCTCAACAGGCTTTTCTGGTAGGACACCTTCAGAATTTAAGATTAGATTCTGGATTGAATTCAGGATCCCCCCTGTCTAGTCTTTCTGCACCTCTTGGTACTGATGCTACACGTTTGAAACTTCACCCTGTCTTTGTTCCTCATTCCGCACCTGCCGTGTTAACGCATACCAATGAGAGCAGAAGCAATTGTGTTTTTGAGTTCCATGTTCATACACCCAGCTCCTCTTCGGGAGAAAGAGGAGGCGTTTTACCTCAGCGTCTTTACAGAAATCAGCAGGTTACTGTGGATCTGAATCAGGAAGAACCATCTCCTCAATCAGTTGGATTACATAGTCGCCTGCAGCCTGTGACTGAAGAGCAGCATAATTACCTTGCCCCAGAGTTGACCATTTCTGTAGTAGAGCCTATCGGACAGAACTGGCCAATAGGAAGCCCAGAATATTCCAGTGATTCCTCACAGTTTACTTCTTCAGACCCTAGTGATTTTCAATCACCTCCCCCTACAGGGGGAGCAGCTGCATCTTTTGGCTCTGACGTCTCATTGCCTTTTATCCGTCTGCCTCAGACAGTGTTACAAGAATCCCCACTTTTCTTCTGTTTCCCCCAAGGAACCACATCTCAGCAGGGCTTTTCTGCTTCATTTTCTTCAGGAGGATCTACACTCCATCCACAGGTTATAGGAAAACTTCCACAATTTTTTTAAACTACCCTACAATGTACCACTACATTTAAGCTTTCTATCCTTTCCATTTAAGAGAAATATTTAATTTTTTAGTGGAGTTTTCCAGATTGGGGGTTTATGAGCTTAATTGTATTTAAAAGCAAAATAGGAGAGAAAGTGTTTAATTTACTTATAACACGTTCAAAACCTTGGATAAGAGAACACGAACCTAAATTTTTAGTTACTCATAACAAACAATTTCTTCTACATGTTTGTAGTACTTTCATCTAGTTGAGAAAATGCCAGTGTCATTTAAAGTTGACTCAGCATTATTTATTTTAAAATATTAATGTGAAGTGTTTCTCTCTAGAAGCAAACACACTTAGCTGAAAAAAATCAAGAGTTGTTCTCTTTTCTGTTATCAGAAATCAGGACTTTTTTCTTTTTTTGTAAGTTGTGTTACCAATACACAGATAAGGGCTGAAACACAAACTTGGCATATACAGATTTGATCCTTGACACTTATGGTTTCTTGAGCACTGCTGGGTATAGTTCTGGTCACCCGGTCCTGCTGAAGTCTAGCATTGAGCAGTCTGACCCACAAAGTAGGGCCAAGTAATGTTGAAAATGGCCTCCAGACACAAAGAATACACAGAATTTTTATTGGTGATAAACATCATAAGAGAAAGGAAACATCTTACTAATTATTGAGCCTCAGAAAAGAAAAACGCCATTTTTAATGGCATTACTCAAAGAAGTCATTATATATTATATCTGAATAAAATGATAATCTGTAAAGTTGATTCTAATTTTTGGTAATGAAGTTAATACCTATTGTGGGAAGTAGGACTTTTTATGTTTATTTTTTGTTGTTGTTGTTTCAAGAATTTGTGGTACATGTTTAAAGAATTTGTGATATATATTGCAAGCTGAAGATTATTAGAAACCTCAGATCATATTCTTTTCCTCAGCAAATTTAAATTTTGCTGTTTATATATATGAACATGTTGCCCTGTTTTGGAAATGACAAAGTATTGGGCTTACTAAAAATCAAGAGAGGCGGGGTTATCCTATTGATCTGTCTCCAATATATTTTACCAAATATATGAATGCCATGGAATATCTAAGGAGACTATGCAATTATTTTAAGGCATCCTTTGGACTTTCTAGTCTCTTGTTTGTACAATACATTATCTCCATACTGCTTTCTTCCTATATTCTTGCCCCTACTAGTACATAAACATTCTAAAAATGGACATCAAATATTAGTTACTTCAAATGTTACAAAGAAACAATGAACTCTAGAAATTGTCCTGTATGGATGGGCATGCAGTATACTTAAATTATATGTTTGTCACCACATACTATAAATCAGAATTTACTGCCAGCCATTCTCTATTAAAACTTGACTAAATGTTTATGTGATCAGGTAGAGTTAGTTTACACACATTTTACCAAAAAAAAAAAAAAAAAAAAAAAAGAATGTTTTGAGTAACCGGGTGCATGACAGCAAAATGTGATATAGATACAAGTAAGCAGCAAATGTAGTCCTTTCTAAACTGAAATGAAACAGCAAAGGTGCTTTTTATTTCTGTAACTTACTGTTTAGAACTCTGCATTCATTTCTCACTTTCTTGTTTATTTTAATTTTGTTTTTTGATTTTTGTTTTGATGGTTGAAGTACTCTTAAATCTAGCTTTCTCAAATTCAACACTAATGGCATTTTGGGTTGGATAATTCTTTGTGGTAGAAGGCTGTTCGTGCACTATTGGATGGTTAGCAATATCTGTGGCCTCTACTTGCGATAAGCAGCCATCTCCCATTAGTAGCAACCATAAATTTTCCAGAGTAGGGGAAGGAATTTGAGGCAATAAAATCCCTGGATTAATGGCTGTAGCTTTTAGATGTTTGGCGGTTGGTTGTAATAGGTATTTTACACTTTTGGTGATCACCATGATACTTATGAAAGTAGAAAAAGAGGATCCAAGTCAGCAGTTAGAGCATACTTACTTTTCCTTAACCGTTCGTTCAGATTGTTTTTTTTACAGCACTGTTTTCCAGATAGTAAATTTTCACTAAAATAATTTTATGCAGAATCTTATATCATGGACACATAATGAATGGTAGATTAGGTTTTAATTATCATTGATATTTGTATGGGTTTAGCTTATGTTCTATGATAGTATTCTTTTCTAACCTTTTCTTACAAAATATTTCCCAGTGGTTTCTCTCACTCATAGTTAAAATAATGTCTCATCTTGGTCTTAAGCATATCTCAGGACAGTAAACACTTACTGTAAAAGCCTGTCTTGGAATTCTTCTAATTGGATTTTACTTTTTTCCTTCAGGCACAGGGGCAGAGCCAGGGTCAGCCATCTTCAAGTAGTTTAACAGGGGTTCCATCTTCCCAGTCCATTCAACATTCTCAGCAGGTGAGAATAATTTTACTTTTAGGAATTAAGGGTGCAAAAGCAACTGTTCTGCATTTCTTCAGAGATTAAATAACTGGTTTTAATGACTTGCTAGGTTTTTTGAAAGGGAAACCAAGAAGTATAGCATTTCTTGTGTTCATTTCAAAAAAAAATCACATTAGATATATGTTGAAGTAGAGGAGGACTGGGTCACACCTAAAGGTACTCAGCTTTTTTTTCCTGGCTCTGTACTAGAAATTCAGAAAATCATTGTTACTGTTAATATAAATGATATGCCTTCTTAAATGATTGTACATAAAATTTAACAACTATGTTAGCAAAGGGCATCAGTTTATTTCTATTTACATTTTTTTTATTTATTTATTTTTGGTTTATGGGCCATACCCAGTGATGCTCAGGTTTTATTCCTGACTCTGCTCAAAAATTACTTCTGAAAAGATGCTGAGGATCAAACCTAGGTCAGCCATGTGCAAGGCAAAAGCCTACCCACTATACTATCACTCCAGACTCCAAAATACTTAAGAATTGGCAGTTGGGGGACTGGAGAGATAGCACAGCGGGTAAGCCATTTTCCTTGCACACAGATGACCTGAGATGGACCCAGGTTCAATTCACAGTATCCCTATGGTCCCCCGACCCTGCCAGGGGTGATTTCTGAGCACACAGAGCCTGAAGTAACTAGGTATGGCCCAATAAACAAAAACAAACAAATCTAATAGCCTCTAAGACACTGTACCATCTCTTATCTTATCCACTGATGTTTGAATCTATAGATAGCAAGAAGATTCAACCACTGGAGTTCCCGATATAAAAGATAGATTGTGATTTTTCTTAGCTGTATTGGTATTCTCTGTTTTGTTTTTGGTTTGTTGGGGGTTTTTTTGTTTTTGGTTTTTTGTTTGGTTGGTTGGTTTTTGGGTCACACCCGGCAGTGCTCAGGGATTACTCCTGGCTGTAGGCTCAGAAATCACCCGTGGCAGGCACAGGGGACCATGTGGGATGCTGGGATTTGAACCACCGTCCTTCTGCATGCCTTACCTCCATGCTATCTCTCCAGCCCCAAGTATTCTGTTTTTAAGTGCAGTTGTATTTGACATGTTATAAAGTCCCAAACTTAGCTTTAGAGAACTTTATCTAATTTTATTTAACCGGGATGGGGGGGGTATTTTTGCTAAAACTTTATTTTCCATGAAACATTTCTTGCATATATATATATATATATATTTTTTTTTGATTTTTGGGTCACACCCGGCAGCACTTAGGGGTTACTCCTGACAGGCTGGGGGGGGTGTAGGGGACCATTTGAGATGACGGAATTCGAATCACCATCCTTCTGCATGCAAGGCAAACGCCCTACCTCCATGCTATCTCTCTGGCCCTGCTAAAATAAGTTTAATAAGGAATTGCTTTTTCTGTTTTATAAAGATTGCTAGTTGTATGGTATATCATAATGACTTGCTTAAAGTAGCCTCCTCGAAAATCAGTAACTGAGGGGGAAATAATGGACGGTTCCAAGACCAAACAGTTGAATGAACATTGAGTAGAAATAAAAAATGGGCTGAGCGGTGACCGCGGTTCAATCCCCCGGTTTCCCATATGGTCCCCCAAGCCAGGAGCGGCTTCTGAGCGCATAGCCAGGAGTAACCCCTGAGCGTCACCGGGTGTGGTCCAAAAACCAAAAAAAAAGAAATAAAAAATGATCAGACTTAAACACCATATTCAGAGTCAGTGACAACAGAATCAATATCCAATCTACAACAGGCTAGACACAGAGCTGACCACTTATACAAGCACCCGGGGTGCAAAGGAGGGGGGGATATGGAATGCATACTGGGAACAGATGAAGGACAGGGACAGCATTGGTGGTGGGAGTGCCCCTGATTCAGTATCACTATGTACCTAAAATATTACTGTGAAAGATTTGTGATCTTTAAAGATTTTTATTTTGGTCAAAATAAAAATTATTAAAAAAATATCAGTAATAGCTAGAAGCAATTCATGAGATGTCATTTTAAAATTGAGTTATCAAAAGGTGGGGGAGTGGTGGTACAAGTGGTAATGTGTCTGCTTTGTGCACGATAGTCTAGGACTGTGGTTCGATACCTGCCCCCCCCCCTCATGTCCCATATGGTCACCCAAGCCAGGAGCGATTTCTGAGTGCATAGCCAGGAATAACCCGAGTGTAACCGGGTGTGGCCGAAAAACCTAAATAAATAAATTAATTAGAAATAAAATTGAGTTATAGTTTATGCTAGTATAAATTCATTCTTTTATAATTGCAGAGTTCAGCGCCTGTGATTTCAAGGTCTTTCCACCATTATCTTCCAGTCCTCCACTGCTTTATGTTCCCATGAACTACCTTTCTGAATAATTTATTTTATAGCCATATGTAGAAATTTCAGGTTTTTCATCTTATTTTTCGTTTACTTTTGGTTTTGGGTCACACTCAGTGGTGCTCAGGAGTTACTCCTGGCTCTGTGCTTAGAAGTCGCTCCTGACAGGCTCGCAGGACCATATGGGATGCCAGGATTTGAACAGGGTACCATCCTGTGTTGGCCTCATGCAAGGCAAACGCCTTACTGCTGTGCTATTATTGCTCTGGCCCCAATTTCAGATATTTTTTTACTTTCTATTTAATTGAAGTTTATGAACCTTTTTTTCTTTTATTTTGTCAAACAACCATGTTCAACAATTAGTAACAGACAATATAGACATTAAGTTGCTTTCATGAAGTGTACAGTATCTTTAAAATTAAAGCAAGAGACTAGATAGATAATGCTTTGAATGCCAGAGTTCATTCTGATGTGGCCATAAAGCAGTCTGTGACTGCTTGGTTCTCTGCATACTGTTGTCAATGACCTCCAGGCACAGAATAAGACATGACCCCTAAACACTGCCAGGTATGGACCAAATATCAATAAATAAATTGAAACATGTAAACATTGGGCCAGAAAAGTAGTTCAGAGAGGCTAGATATAAGCTTCAAGTGCAGTCCCTGGCACTACCTGGCCCTGTAAGCAGTTTCTGGGAATAGCTCTAGTAGCCCTAGTGTACAATGCTTAGCATGGAACTATCATGTCTGGTATCTCCAGAAGAGGTGCTCCTCTCCCCCTCCCCCCGCCATCCCCCTCCTCACTCCCCTGCCACTGATGGAGAAATTTCTCCCCTCCACAAAAAGAAGAATATTATCAGAGGGACTGGAGCAGTGGCGCAGTGGTAGGACTTTGCCTTGCACGTGGCTGACCTAGAATGAACCTCGGTTAAATTCCCCAGTTCCCATATGGTCCCACAATCCAGAAGTGATTTCTCCTAGCCAAGAGTAACCCCTGAGCATCAGCGGATGTGGCTTCAAAATAAAAAATTTAATGTTAGGGTACAATAATTTATTAAGTTTATTTTGGTATATTGTCACCAGAGTACTTTGAAAACTGATCATTCCCAAGTTTTATTCTCATTTGCTCTACTTTGCGTTGAATGCTATGTCTCTTTTTTTTAAAGAAGAAACCTTACTTTGGTATTAAAATTAATAAATGGTAAAGCTACAATTTCAAATTCACCATTTTATTTTATAACTAGTCAGAGCTATATTTCAATCACATTAATTACGTAGTTAACACATTGTTGACATAGATGCTGCTATTTGCATCAGTTACGTTTCATTCAAGCAATTTTAGTGTGAGCCACCAGTTCTAGGTGCCACGATTAATGTGTTAAAGGAAAGCAATTAAAGGAGATTGTATTAATTTGATATAGGAGTTAAAGTGAGAGTCTATACTAGAAATGGAAAAAATGAGAAAGGATCTAATTTAATGTGGCGTTCAAAGAACTTGTAGAGACTTAGGTTTGGAAACATTGGTTAATTGTGTACTGTTAAAGATTGAAAAAATGGGGGCCGGAGAGATAGCATAGAGGTAAGGTGTTTGCCTTTCATGCAGAAACATGGTGGTTCGAATCCCGGCATTCCATATGGTCCCCTGTGCCTGCCTTGGGGCAACTTCTGAGCATAGAGCCAGGAGTAACCTGAGCACTGCCGGTTGTGACCCAAAAACCAAAAAAAAAAAAAAAAAAAAGATTGAAAAAATGTCATAGGCAAGAGAGAGAGTGCAGTGGGTAAGATGTTCGTGACTAGTTCAGTATGTGGGCACCATATTATGTCTCTTGAACACTGCCAGGAGTGATCTTGTGCTCAGAGCCAAGGAGTAAGCCTTGAACACTGCTATATGTGGCCCAAAACCCAAAATAAGTAGCACCAGAGGATAAAGGAATTTATAGAGGAATTGGTGAATTAGGGGGTTGTTCATGTTGTTTATGAAAATTACAGTTGATCACCTTCTGCCAAAAGAAACCACAAACACAACTGCCTTAGAAATATGCTATTAATGGGCCCGGGAGATAGCATGAAGGTAAGGCGTTTGCCTTTCATGCAAAAGGTCATCGGTTCGAATCCCAGTGCCCCACATGGTCCCCCGTGCCTGCCAGGAGCAATTTCTGAACATGGAGCCAGGAGTAACCCCTGAGCACTGCCGGGTGTGACCCAAAAAAAAAAAAAAAAAGAAATATGCTATTAAAATGATTTGAAATAAAACTGAATAATTGTATTTTATTCTCAGCAACAGGGAATACAACAGACAGCCCCTCCTCAACAGACAGTGCAGTATTCGCTTCCACAGACATCAACCCCCAGTGAGACCTCTGCTACACAGCCTGTGAGTCAACCTCAAACCCAACAGGTCATGCCTCAAGTATCATCAGGAAAGCAGGTAAACTCTTAATATCTAATAAGATTCTTAAAAGGATGTTTCTATAACTTTTCTGTTTCTACCTTTCCTTCTAATGATAAAATTCTTAAATTGATTAATTTCATAGCAAATATAAATGAAAAATGTTGACTGTGTCAGTGGATATATAATATATATATGTCTGTCAATATAAAATCATTTTAATAGGAGAGGGGGCTAGAGATAGCACAGTGGTAGGATGTTTGCCTTGTACGCAGCTGACCCAGATTCAGTTTCCAGCACTCTGTGTGGCCTTCTGAGTACAAACATAAATATAAAAAACCATTTGGACGGGTGTAAAACCCATGAGTTAAAATTATTTTGGTAGCTCAGCCTCTGATATGTTCTATATCTAATATTTAGCTATTTGATATTTTGGGGGTTTTGTAGTATTTTCCTTCATTGACAGTCATAAAAATCTTACATAGAATTTTTTTCTAAGAACCCTATACAAGGTATGCTATTTTGAGTGACCTTTTTCAGCTTTATCTTTGGAGCTTGTGCTTGTTGTTCAGCATAGTGTGTTATTTCTCATATTTCATTGCATTTCAGGTGCTGTCATTCATAAACTCCACTGTTAATCTTAAACTGAGTACCAGCACAAATCAATTTTAAGCTGTAACTCAGTTTCACACATTAAAATAATCAGGTGGTTATTGCACCCTAGAATCCGCGAAATATGGTATAGAAAAACGATATGAATGAGTCTAGATCTGTTGTGGAGGAATTCATATAAATTAGTTTAAAACAAACAACAAAAAAATGCCTTTGCCTTCTTTCTTGGTTGAAAGAGGTGAATTTCCAAAATATTGTGCAATAAAACATTTGGAATTGGAGTTATTTTATCAGCTTATTTGTTCCCTGCTGTCCTTTCCCTGTTCTTAATGGCACATTAACTTACACTAATGTATGCAGATTGTTATTGTTGTTTTTCCTTCTTGGGCTAATGAATCTTGCTTTTGGCAGCCTTGCTTTTTTGCTTTTCTTTATTTTTTTTAAAGTCTTTTTTTTCTTTACCTTCCCAGCTTCCAGTTTCCCAGCCAGTACCAACTATTCAAGGCGAACCTCAGATCCCAGTTGCAACACAGCCCTCAGTTGTTCCAGTCCACTCTGGTGCTCATTTCCTTCCTATGGGGCAGCCAGTCCCTACATCCATACTCTCTCAGTACCCTGTCTCTCAAATTCCCATATCAACTCCTCATGTGTCTGCAGCTCAGACAGGTTTCTCATCCATGCCCATCACAATTGCAGCTGGCATTAATCAGCCTCTGCTCACCTTGGCTTCATCTGCTACAGTAGCTGCAGTTCCAGGGGGATCCACTATGATTCATAGTCAGCATCCAACCCTTCTGCAACCTGTGACTCAGCTACCAAGTCAGGTTCACCCACAGCTCCTGCAACCAGCAGTTCAGTCCATGGGAATATCAGCTAACCTTGGACAAGCTGCTGAGGTTCCACTTCCCTCTGGAGATGTACTATACCAGGTATTGTGTTGGCTGGTTTAAAAAAAAAAAACAAGGGCACCAGAGCATTGGTTTTCACAGCAGACCATCTGTCAGAATATCAGAATAACTAGCAGTGAATAGCGAAAGATGCTGCTCTCACTTGGAGAAGTTAAAACAATAAGCTTCTGAAATAGGATAATAGCCTGATAATCTATTGATTCATTTCCATTTTTCTTATGAGAAAATGGCTTTTTCAGTATTTAGTAGAAGCAGGTTGAATAATAAATATTGTAATATTAAACAACATCAGACTACCTTTTTGTATGCAGAATAACCAACATGGTATCGTTAATAAAATCCTCAGCTTTGGATTTATAAAATCAACATTTTACATTATGATTTAGTGATGAAACCATAAACAGATTTATTCTTCTGTTTTAGATGAGAAGGAAAGTATTTTTCTAGAAAAATTAAATCATCTCCAGGAAGGCGGGAAACAATAATCTAATTTAAAGTTTAGCATTTTGTCCCCTAAATTGAACCATGTTGATCATTCCAAGAATCATTTTTAAATTGCTTTTTAAGAGATTTATATGTGGGGCCAGAGTGTTAGCATAGACCGTAGGGCATTAGCCTTGCACGAGGCCAGCCCAAGTTCAAACCCTTGCATCCTTTTATGATCCACTGAGCATTGCCAGATGGGGCCCTACCCCCCAAAAAAAAAATATTCATATAAGATGAATTACTGTTCTTCTTTTCTGTGCACTTTCTTTTTATTTTCATGTCTTGCTATTTTGCTAATTGATGGCCCAACCTGCACTAACTCGCCTTCCTCATTTCTATCACAGGGCTTCCCACCTCGACTGCCATCACAATACCCAGGAGATTCAAATATTGCTCCCTCTTCCACCGTGGCTTCTGTTTGCAACCCTTCTACAGTTCTACCCCCTCCCATGCCTACAGAAGCTTTGTCTGCACCGGGTTATTTTCCTACATTGGTGCAGCCATATGTGGAATCAAATCTTTTGGTTCCAGTGGGCAGTCTAGGAGGACAGGTTCAAGTATCCCAACCACCAGTGAGTTTAGCACAACCACCCCCCACAACATCCTCCCAGCAAGCAGCTCTGGAGGTAAATGGAGTTAATTGCATGTTTATATATAAAACATTTATAATGGGATTAAAAATGACACAGGAGAAACAAGTTCCCCTGGTTTTAGGCGCATTTGTAGAGTATTTCAAAACTAATTTCTGAATGACTTTTCTTTACAGCAGAATGAAATGCCAATGTGGGGGCCTTGTTGCCACTGGCTGTTCTGCTGGGAAGTGAGTGTGTCTTGGAAAAGATAACCTGATCAGCACTTCACTTCTCTAGCTAGTTCTTTAGCCATCATCCTTGTTCTTTCACAAATTCTTGCCATTGGCAGTTTAAGAATATCTATCTGCTGTGCTCCTGGTAACTATTTTTGCCCTGTTAGGAGAAAGATCTGAGTCATCTTTGCACTATGCTCTGTCTGCACTCTTGCACACTTCTGGTAAGATGCTGGCTGCATGGCAAGTTGTAGTTTCTCACTGCCTGGCAGCTATGTTGGCTGATGTCACACCAAGCCATCTGTACCAGAGGCTTGCTTTAGAAATTTCTTTTGACATTTTAAGGCCACTGTATCTAGATGCTGAATACTGATTATTATTAGTAAATTTTGTGCTTTAGGATCTGGGAGGGGTAAGGAAAAAAGAGTAGCATTTGGGGATGGTTAATAATAAAAACTTAAATGTGTTGTTACCAAGATTTGGATTTTTCTTCCTATTCAGAGTACTCAGGGAGTGTCTCAGGTTGTGTCTTCAGAGCCAATTCCAATAGCACAGCCACAACCCAGTCAGCCTACCACACTGGCCTCTTCTATAGACAGGTATGTAAAATTAAATCCTCCTTCCTTAACTAGTGGACAGGGGGTGGTATGAAATTCCAAAATGTGGTTGCCAGGGGTCCGGGAGATAGCATGGAGGTAAGGCATTTGCCTTTCATGCAAAAGGTCATCGGTTCGAATCCCGGTGCCCCATATGGTCCCCCGTGCCTGCCAGGAGCAATTTCTGAGCATGGAGCCAGGAGTAACCCCTGAGCACTGCCGGGTGTGACCCAAAAACCAAAATGTGGTTGCCAGAGATTGAATACAGTAGTTAAGATGCTTGCTTTGCATGTCATCAGCCCTGGTTCATTTCCTGTCACTGTATATAGTTACCTGAGCAGTGCCAGGGTGACTTGAGCATAGATCCAGATGTAAACCTCAGATACTGCATCAAAGAACTGAAAAAGAAGAAATATTAAAATTTCAGATATCGAATTCTCATAAAGTAAACTCTTCTTTTCAAAGTGCACATTCAGATGTTGCTTCCGGTATGAGTGATGGCAATGAAAATGTCCCATCATCATCTGGTGGACGGCATGAAGGGAGAACAACTAAACGGCATTATCGAAAATCTGTAAGAAGTCGCTCTCGACATGAAAAGACATCACGCCCCAAATTAAGAATTTTGAATGTGCGTATTATTTGTGGGGTTTATATAATTAGTATTTAAGTATTCCTGAAGGCTCGGTTATATAGATGAAAAAAATGTAGATTCTCAGTCACTTTCAAGTGATAACATTTTCCACATTTTTGTGATAAGGCACTATTTTTTACATTCTACATTCTTCATGGAAGATTAGTAAGTAGCTCAAAAGCGAGTTTTTGTGGGGATGGCATTGGTACTGCTAGGGTTCAAGCCCTGTACTTTAGATATGAAAAGTATTTGCTCAGTATTTACACAGGGGTCTCAAATTCAATTTACCTTTGGGCCGCAGGAGGCAAAGTCTGGGTGATCCTTGAGTGCAAAGTCAGTAGTAAGCCTTAAGCATTGTGGGGTATAACCCAAACAACTAAAACAAAACAAAACAAAAAAAGATTCCTCTAGGACAGGGCCACAAAATGTACGGAGGGCCGTTTGAGGTCCGCAGGCCACAAGTTTGAGACCCCTGCTCTACAATATAGCTATATTTCTTGTCCTAACCAGTCATCTTAAGCTTTTTTGTTACAAAGAGGCAAAATACCAGTACTCCAAGGTATAGAGATAATATCAGACTCAAGTTCAAGTGATAATCTTAATGATATTCTCAAATTTAGTAAAAGTTCATTGTTATTTGAGATACATCTTTTCTTTCTTTCTAGGTTTCAAATAAAGGAGATCGAGTAGTAGAATGTCAATTAGAGACTCATAATCGAAAAATGGTCACATTCAAGTTTGATTTAGATGGTGACAACCCAGAGGAAATAGCAACAATTATGGTATGTCTGGATCTTGAGTTTCAGCTGTTGCTTTAATAGTTGATCTTAATGGGGCCAGAGCGATAGCACAGTGGCAGATCCAGGATGAACCTGGTTCAACCCCCGTGTTCTTATATGGTCCCCCTAGCCAGGAGCAATTTCTGAGTGCATAGCCAAGATTACCTCCTGAGCATCACCAGGGGTGGCTCCCCAAAAAAGTTGATCTTTATATTCATTACCTTAAGCATATAAGAAATACTTTGTTACCTGTTTGACATGTATTTTTTTTCTTCATAATAATTATATTGCACACCTGGGGGCCGGGTGGTGGCGCTGGAGGTAAGGTGCCTGCGCTAACCTAGGACAGACCGCGGTTCAATCCCCCGGTTCCCCATATGGTCCCCCGTGCCTGCCAGGAGCGACTTCTGAGCGAATAGCCAGGAGTAACCCCTGAGCGTCACTGGGTGTGGCCCAAAAAGCAAAAACAAAAAACAAAAAACAAACAAAAAAAATATTTATAATTATATTGCACACCTAATGTGATTTAGAGATGTTTTTATCTAAGACAGTCAAATTAGGTACTACACTGAAAGTTAACAGAAACAGGGGCCAGTGATATGATTGTGCAGAGGGTAGGGCATTTGTCTAGAATGTGGCTGACCCAGGCTCAATCCCTGGGCACCACTAGAAGTGATTCAAAATGTTAATATAAATAATGTAGGTCACAGATAGACAAAAATAATGTAGGTCAAAAGTCATGACAATATGGAGCCAGAGTGATGTCCCACGCTAGCCTAGGATAAACCATGGTTCGATCCCCCAGAGTCCCATATGGTCCCCCAAGCCAAGAGCAATTTCTGAGCGCATAGCCAGGAGTAACCCCTGAGCATTACCGGGTGTGCCCCCCCCCCCCCGAAAAAAAAAGAAAAAGAAAGTTCTAAAGATCTTAAAGTATCTTAAAGCTTGAAAAACACTGTATTAATATCATATTTTTTATAGGTGAACAATGACTTTATTCTAGCAATAGAAAGAGAGTCATTTGTGGACCAGGTACGAGAAATTATTGAAAAAGCTGATGAAATGCTCAGTGAGGATGTCAGTGTGGAACCAGAGGGTGACCAGAGTTTGGAAAGTCTGCAAGGAAAGGACGACTATGCCTTTTCAGGTTCTCAAGTAAGTGTAGTATTTTCACATTGAAGCTTTATTTCGTTACTTAAAATTTATAGTGCTAAGTTTTCTATGCAGAATATCTAATGATAATTATTTATGTTCTCTTTGCATGTGGCAGTTTGCTTTACTAATTATATTTGAGATTGCATTTTAAAATAAATTGCGTCACTTCTGTTTGTTGTAGAAATTGGAAGGAGAGTTCAAAGAACCAATGCCTGCATCTTCCCCACCACAGCAAATAGGTGAATTTCTTTTCCTTCCATTCTTGTATTTATTTTTACCTCAGAAGTTGTGGGCTAGTAATGAAATTTTGAAGCTACATGTTCCTGGCTTGTGTGTGTACATTAATAAATGAGAATAAGTGGAGTTTTTGTTCTATTTTTTTAACCAGGCATTCCTACCAGCTCTCTCACTCAAGTTGTTCATTCTGCTGGAAGACGATTTATAGTGAGCCCTGTTCCTGAAAGTCGGCTACGAGAATCAAAAATGTTCAGCAGTGAAGTGTCAGATGTGGGTAAGGACGTGTTTCTGCTACTTCTGTAACTCATACTGCAGCTGTAATTTTGGAATTTTGTCATCAAACTCATAAAGTAGGGTGGAAAACTGGATTATATTTAACCAATATATCTATGGAGAGGGAAATGGGTGAGTTGGAAAGGGGGATTGGAAAAAAGTACTTCCAATACAAAATAGAATAGTATTTGGTTTTCTTTTTAGTATGATTGTATGTTTGAAGCAACTTTCAAAGTTTTTTTTCCCTCAGAAGTTTATGTTGATTAAAGGCAGTCATTTTCTTAGACAAGTTTTTCAATCTTGTTGATAATCCAAAAATGGAAAGTTAAGGCAGTTGGCAGTCTTTGAAATCTCTCTCTCTT
>PVKC010005972.1:19164-32139 GCA_004027635.1 Crocidura indochinensis | reverse complement strand
AAAAACCAAAAAAAAAAAAAAGAAAGAAAGAAAGAAATAGAAAGAAAGAGAGAAAGAGAAAGGAGTGAAGAAAGAAAGAAATGAAGAAAGAAAAATGAAGACGAAAAGGAAAGAGGGAAGAAAGAGTATTTCAGAATAGCTCTTGGGGTCCGATTTGAATTAGACGGCTTCTTTGAATCCTCTTGAGGAGAGTGAATGCACTGGTAATGAAATATGAATATATGAAACAATGAATATATGGGGAAAACAGCATTCTGACAAGTGTGTTCCAAATTTAATCTCCAAGCTAGGAGTTTCTAGGAGTTTCAGTCACATAAATGCCCGGATACACAAAGAACAGAACTTCTAATATATAGAAACATTATCAGTAGCCCTGTTAGATATGCATAACAATTTAACTGGCTAGGGAGATATGCAGCTCTGGTGAAAGGAAACTATATATTAAGTAAAAGTCCTGAGTTAGAAGGGAGAATGTTAGTTTTAACATTTCAAAGGCAAAACTTCCCAATTAGTTTCAGAAGTAAGTTTTTTCTTTGGAGTAGCAAGGAACTAAACTTCCTATCAGGTTTTTACCAGTTTCTGTAGGAAAAGTTGCTTTTTGTTTTGTTTGTTTGTTTGTTTGTTTGTTTTTGGAGGGTCACACTCAGTGACACTCAGGGGTTCTCCTAGCTATGTGCTCAGAAATCACACCTGGCTTGGGGGACCATATGGGATGCTGGGGGATGGAACTACAGTCAGTCCTAGGCTAGCACTGCTCCAACCCCAGGAAAAGTTGCTTTTGAGGAAAAGAGCCAGGTCAAAGAAATGCAAATTTTGTACCTGGCAAGGAGTTTTGATAGCTTAGACCTACATCCTTTTGATGTAAATAGAGATGACAGAGAAGATTGTCTAGGTTATTTTGGTACTGAAAATTCTCTGGGCAAGGAAAATTTTGATCAAGGCCATATTTTGGCCTGAAATTATACATAGCAGAAGGAAGAATAGACAAAATAAATGTGAAGGAAATATAATATGAGTACCATAACATGAATATCGAAAATATCTCTGTGTTACCATGGTGGGCCTTCTGGTAAAATTCTCATTCTCTCGAGGGTGTACAAAGCAGCCATCTGCACCAGGAAATACATCTATTGTCCATCCCCTTCATTAGAAATATAGACATTTTTGTCAATGGCACAGCAAGAAAGTTGGAAGAAAGAAAGGAAGGTAGGAAGGAGGGAGGGTAGGAAGAAAAAGAAATAAAGGAGGGAAAGAACAGGGGTAGAGGAAAGAAGAAAAAAGACTGAAGGAGAGGTATAAAGAAAGGAAGGAAGGAGAAAACAGCTATTTTAAAAGTGAATCTTCCACTCCATCTCAGCTCAAGATACAGGCATTTTTATCTGTGATGAAGGGTAACAGAGGCCGCAGGAAAGTTTATATGTACTCCAAGTTGAGAATCAGCCAATAAAGTTTTATCTGAGAGTTTATTCCCCAAGATCCAGAACCCTACAGTCAGAAGATGCATAGAAACATCTTCCTTTCCCAAGTGGGTATGAATTTGAGACTTTCAATCCTAATGAATATTGTATGTTTAATGGACTTCAGCAATAAATTTGGTCTTTTGAGTTCTCAAGGGACTGGGATATAAGGAATAAGGCACATACCTTACATGCAAACAAACTTGGTTTAATCCCTGGTATTACTTATGGTACCCTGAGCAATGCCCAGCAGTGAACTTGCTAGGGGTGGCTTGCTAGGAGTTCTCTAATAAGCCAGGTGTGGCCACAAACCAAAAACAAGAAAAGTACTGAGAATCACCAAGGAACATTCTTGAGCACAGAGCAGGGAGTAGTCCTTGAGCTCTGCCAGATGTGGCCCAATTTACTTCCTCTTCTTAACATGCACACAAAAAAGAAAGCAAGTAATAAAATATTTAATAAAGTAAAAATAAGAAGACATGAAATTGAACCAATTTCAAGAGAGAGATTGGATGACTAATGTGGACATTCTATTTTCTAAGAGTTGGTTGAAAATTCCTAATGGAGGGCTGGGTGGTGGCGCTGGAGGTAAGGTGCCTGCCTTGCATGCGCTAGCCTAGGACGAACCGCGGTTCGATTCCCAGGTTTCCCAGTTTCCCATATGGTCCCCCAAGCCAGGAGCGACTTCTGAGTGTATAGCCAGGAGTAACCCCTGAGCGTCACTGGGTGTGGCCCGAAAACAAACAAACAAACAAAAAAGATAATTCCTAATGGAGTAGCTAAGATTTCCATTCCAGGAAGGCCAGCCTCACCAGATGGCCTGCCAATGCTGGGGACAAATAGCAAGGCCAGGCTTCAGATCTCAGTAGGAAAGGGTGAGGACTGTGATTTTGGATGAATACAATAAGAAAAAGTCATGGTGGCTATCAAAGACAGGCTCTTTGCACTAAGGAGGAGTGGGAAACTGGCCAGAGATCTAGTGTGTCTCAAGCTAGATTGGACAAGTGCTTTCTCTGATGCTAGAGCGGGAAAGAAAGATGAGATAACTGAGTTTGTGTTTTCCAGTGAGCCAGATAGGAGTAAATCTCAGAACCTCTGCTTCTTACTCTGTAATAAGGCCACCCATGTACTGAGAGTGAGTAAAAAAGCAAATGACCCAGAGTATTTGTCCCTGAGCAAGGGATGCAGTCTGGCAAGCACGTAGCAAGACTCAACTTATATGAAAAACTGAATTTCCTTCATGACCAAGTTGTGTGAAGCTAAGGAGTGAAGCTGAGTAGGGCTGAAGCAAAAGGAATCAGGAGCTGCACATGCTCACATTTTTCTGTGTGTGAGCTTGTCTGTGAAGAAAGTGAAGGCTGTTGTGACTCTGTCACTGTCGTATCCTGAATTGTTATGATGACAAACCGAGCCAGGCAACCAGGGATTTCATATCTGATGGGTGTGTGCAACAAGTCTGGGACTATGAACAGTAAACAGCAAAGGGCGTGTCTTTGATAAGGCACTGAAAGTGTTGAAGAACATTTCTATGACAAAGAGCAAAGGTTGAACATGCTATGGGCAAGAAGAGGAACAAATTTGCCACCATCTTGGCTCCAACTTCTCCGGTTCCTGCTATGTTCTCATTGATCAATGGACTGCATTTGTGGGACATTAACCATAAATATATTTATGAATCCACATTTGATGGGAGATTGCACTCACAAGGCAGCACTGTAGTAAAGAGACTGTGGACTCTGATGCCATGAGGAATTAGGCCAGGTTCCTGTACTACCGGGGTACTAGGTGACATCTGAGCCTGAGCATATGCCCACTAGCCCCATAAATGGGTCACACAAAAATGTTCTTGAGAAGAGTTGCAGCCAGAAAGCAGTGAACTCTGAACTGGGGCACACCAACTACCAAAGACAGAGAAGGCATTTATTCTTTTTTTCCAAGCACTACTTCTGTCAGAAAACAGGAAATAGGAAGAGCTTTTTGTGGAAACCTCCATGATTCTCAAGCAACTTTGAACTAGAAAACATTTTGGATATGTGAGGAACTAAAACTTAGACAAGAAAGAGGCAGCCCAGATTAATTAAGGGATAACTTGGACACTTTTAAACCTTTGCATTCTCATCTGATTATTAAACTTTGCTTTTATATGTGTGGGCTAGCTTGTTACAGAAATAACAACTTTAAACAATGAACATAAGTTTTGAATATGTGCATATTCAAAAATGATGGACTAGTGCAGCAGATAGGGCATGTCCATTGCACATAGTCAACCCAGGTTGTATCCCCAGCACCACACTTGGTCACTGAAGTCCTGTCAGGAGTAATTCCTAAGCACAGAACCAGGAACATACTCAAAAACACCACTGGGTGTAGCTACCCTCTTTACCCACATAGGTGAACCCTAGAATTTAATGGGTAAATGCTCCTCAAATAAACATCGAAAGTTTAATATACATTTACTATTTTTTATTTCAAAAAACTTAAATACAGGGGCTTGAGTGGCAGCAAAGAGATAGGTCTCTCTTGGCTTTGGGAAATGGAGTTTTTGTAAACCAGTTCTGCTTCCCCAGACATTATATAAAGTCAATCTCAAGTTCTGGTCCAGTCACAAATGACCAAGGAGTATAGCAAAAAACATTTTTCTTTTGACCTTAGCTTTCTTATTTATCACAGGGATGACCAAACAATATATCCCCACCCCCCAAAAATTTTCTTTCACTTGTAACATGCTGTGCCTTTGTCTCTGGCACATCAAACACACCAGCAGGGCCTTTATTTCTAGAGCACAAGTATACTGGGAGTAACTTGCCTGCTATTCCCAGAATGGGACTATATAAGATTTCTTCCCCGGGATTTTCATAAGCATCCTATGGTGTGGCAAAAGGATTTTTACAAAAGCCATTTACTTAAAATTCTGCTTTCCACTTTATCAGAGGGAAAACAAATACTCATGAATTATGAAGTTTCACACTATTCCTTATGTTCCTTGTAGCCTAGTCTTTAGGATGAACTAGAGGGCTCCCAAGTGGTAATTAGGATGCTTGGGTCCCTCCCAGAAAATTTTAAGTTATTCAGAAGAACAGTCAATGCAAGGGCTCAGGGATATGTTGCTCAGGTTCTTCAGTACCGGGATCAAACTGGGTTCAGTCACAGGTAAGGTATGTACTATGACTCCTGTACTGTCTCTACAGCACCTATGTCTTTGCATTGTTTGGTAGTTCATTTATTTTGAATACAGAATAATATTGCCCTTTATCAGGACCTAAGGTATTTTTGTTTGTTTGACTTGCTTTGTTTTGGGGCCACACGCCAACAACTCTCAGGCAACTCTACTGACTCTGAACACAGAAATCACTCCTGAGCAGGCCCAGGAAACCATATCAGATGCTGGATATTGAATCCAGGTTGGCTGCATGTAAGGCAAATGCCTTCCCTGCTGTGCTATCTGTTCCTCACAGACACCCAGAGTTTTTGATCCATTCAACTACTGGAGACCACCTAGATTGTTTTCAAGCTTTGACATTTAAGAACAACACATACCTTTCTTTGTTTAAGTTGTAAGGTAGAGACCAGCTGCACTAGGATTCTGGGGGGTAAAGGAGGGAGATGTGGGAGACATGCTGAGAATAGGAGTGGAGGGAGGACAACATTGATGGTGGGAATGCCTTTCATTCATTGTCACTATGTATTGTAGTGAACTGTGTAATGAACTTCAGTCACAATAAAAAATATGAAAAGAAAAGTTTCTTTGTTTAAATATCAAATAATGGGGGGCCCGGGAGATAGCATGGAGGTAAGGCATTTGCCTTTCATGCAAAAGGTCATTGGTTCGAATCCCGGTGCCCCATATGGTCCCCCGTGCCTGCCAGGACCGATTTCTGAGCATGGAGCCAGGAGTAACCCCTGAGCACTGCCGGGTGTGACCCAAAAACCAAAAAAAATAAATGAATAAAAAAAAATCAAATAATGGAAGGCCTGAACAATAGCACAGCTTTAGGGCATTTTCCTTTCATACTGTTGGCACAGGACAGACCCGGGTTCTATTTCTGGCATCTCATATGATATGAGCCTGCCAGGAGTAACCCCTAAACCACCAGGTGAGCCCCCCCCCCAAAAAAAAAAAACAGGACAAATAAAATGAAGTAATGCACTTGGTTCCTTGGATCCTCTGGTAAAACTATGCTGTTTTGTAAATAACAGCTGGAGTGACTTCCAATGGGAATGCATCATTTCACACCCCTCACTAACATGACTGAGAGTTCTAGATATTCTTGCCAGCATTGTTTGTGATTAATGTTGTGTGGTTGTTTTTAATTAAAAGTAAGCAAAGTTCAAAGTTATAAGGAGAAATCTTCAAACAGGGAAAATGCATAGATAGGAAAATGTGATACTAAATAGCATGAATTATTGGACACTTATTTTCAGATATAATTTGTACTTTCTTGGATTTTAAATCTTTCTAATCTATTTTAGGCCAAAATACTCCTTGTGGAGATACCTGTAAAAATGATTCTACATGTGTTATTCTATATAATACTTCCTTCTGCCAGTGTCAAGACAGCCTTTACTACAAAGATGAGACATGTAATAAAGGTGAGTTTCAGATGTGAGACATTCTGGAATATAGTATGGAAGCTAAGGTGCTTGCTTTGCACTCAACAGTTTCTGTTCCGTAGCCAGAAATGTACGGGTTCCAAAACACCAACAGGAATATATTATGAGCACTAAACTTGGAGTAGTCCCAGAGAAGAACTCAGTGTGGCCCCAAAAATGGAGAGGCAATCTCTGCAATGCCGAATCTCACACTTAGAGAGGAATGAAAACCGCAGATAATGACAAAACATACATGCCAGGAAATTTCTGGAGTTGGTTCTTGAGCAACAAAACACAAATCAAAGCAGGACAGCTAATTTCAAAAAAGAACTACTGGAGGGCCAGAGACATAGGCTAGGTTTGTCATTCAGCCTTGTATGAGGATGAACATGTTCAATCCCCATCCCCTCCTATGGTTCCCCAAGCACCTGCAGGAACAATCCCTATACACAGAGCCAAGTAGAAGTCCTGACTTTTTCAAGTAGAAAATGACTTTAACCAAAAACCAGAACAAACAAAAAGAAAAAAAATGCATACAAAAAAAGACATCCAAGAATATTGGGGGTGGAGGCAAAGTTGAAAACAATGATGACATTCGAGGAGAGAGCAGCCTCTTTGGGGAAACAGAGCAGATAAGAAGGAGGTACAAGTTTCAGGGTCTGGGGCCTGTGTTCCTTCCTTTGGCCTATGCCAGAGTGTGTTATTCTGGGAACCAACTGAAAAGGACAGATGTCCAAGTCCCTGAAAATGTGCAGTGATGGGACCTGAGCAATGGTATAGTGAGTACTGTTTTATGTGAGTACTGCACACAGCTGACCTCTTCAGAATCCTGCTTCTCACATGGTCTCTTAAGCCCCATCAGCAGTGGTCCATGTGTGCAGAGCCAGGAGTAAGTTTTGGGCACCTCCCACCATTGTCAAGAAAAAGAAAAGGAAAAGTACAAGAACCACACAAATAGAAGGTGGTGCCATTTCTGGGGACAGAGATTGAGCACTGTCACCTACACTAGACCATAAGAGCAAGCAGGCCTGGAGCCTCTCTCCTCAGTTGCTGGCCACAGGATGTGCTAGCTTCACCCATCCCAGAAAATCCCTCAGTCAGTGACCATAGGGCCCTTTGGCCTTTACGTGGGCCTTTGGTGTAGGGGAACACGCGCTTGGTTAAACATTCTTTTGGCAAAATCTGCCGAACCCCAAGGAGTCCAGGACTTTATGAGCTTCTCTCTGTATCCTGAATGAGAAACCTCCAGCATGTATCAGAGCAGGTAATTTTCAGGAACCAAGTACAGTGCATTGGTCAAGGCACAAAAGCTTTTGCAAAGCCACCAGTGAAAGTGATGTGTTTGCACTCATATTTTATTTCATCAGATGACCTCAGAGAATGGTCCTCCAAAGTGTTGATTGTGGCCCTTTAAAGGATTTTCCTTTAGAACAAATGAAAGTTCAAACTCCAGCAACACAAATAACTACATCAGTAAAAAGAACAGTTTTCACAATGCTTCTTAAACTTTCAAGTCAAGACTTAAGCAGAGAGAGAGAGAGTAATGAGTTGGAAAAATGCTTAATAAGTAGTAATGAATTTAAAATTTTTTTAAAATTATAATCCTAATGATGGTTAGGAATCAGGGGCATGTAAATCATGCATGAAAAAGAAAAAAGAACTTGGAGAAATACACCAAAATAAAAATGTGTGTATGAGGCTAAATGTACTCAATGTAACCTTTCTAGTACTAGATTTCCTGTAGATTCATCAAATACACTTTAGAAATTTAAAAAATAATCCATTCCTCCAAGAAATCAAAAATGATCTTCAAGATTGAACAAGATAAAAGTATTTTTCTTTCATTATAGGAGATGTATTCTCTGGAAAACTTATAATCAATTCATCATATGTACCTGATTTAGAAAACAAGACGTCTTTAGATTATCAAATTTTACATTATGGCATTGATAAGCTTGTAAGTATTTTGCAACCTTCTTCTCTAAGTCTTCCTTAGTGCACTGAGTTGCAGAGTGCAGAGCTGGGATCCCAAAACTACACTCCAAAACAGCAGTATCCTTCCTGCAAATAGGAAAAATTTGTCTCCAGTATGGAGAGCTTGCTAGGTTCCTGGTTCCTCTTATAGGAACCAAGGCTCCCTCATTCTGTGTGTGTGTGTGTGTGTGTGTGTGTGTGTGCGTGCTCCTGAGGATCACCTCCCAGAGCAAGTAAAGAAGTTTGAGCAATTTTGCCTAGCTGTGTTTAAGCCGTCATTAAAAATAAGTTCAGGGGCCCGGGAGATAGCATGGAGGTAAGGCGTTTGCCTTTCATGCAAAAGGTCATCAGTTCAAATCCCGGAGCCCCATATGGTCCCCCGTGCCTGCCAGAAGCAATTTCTGAGCATGGAGTCAGGAGTAACCCCTGAGCACTGCCGGGTGTGACCCAAAAACAAAAACAAAAAAATAAGTTCAGGGGGCATATAATATAATCATTTTTTTCTTTTTTTTGGGGGGGTAGCTTATGGGACACACCCAGCAGTATTCAGGGGTTACTCTTGACTTTGATCTCAAAATCACTCCTGGCAGCCTGGGATCAAACCCATTAGGTGCATGCAAGGTAAACACCCTACCCGCTGTGCCATCACTCTGGCATATAATCATGTTTTAAAATAGTTTCCCACTATTAAAGATTAATGTAAAGTTGTTTTTTTTTCTTTTTAAATTCAACTGTGCCTAAATTTCTACACTAATATATATTAAAAAAGTAATCTAGATTGCATGGAGAGATGCTACAGGAGTTAAGACACTTGCCTTGCATGGGACCACTTTGGCTGTGTCCCAGATTCATTCCCTAGAATGAATCTTCTTCTGGTCTCCTGAACCCCACCTGGAGGTGACTCCTAAGCTTAGAATGAGAAGTAATCCCTGAACACAACTGGTTGTGGCTCCAAAACAAGACCAAAACAGATCAAACAAATCTCTTCATGAGGCACTCCATCTACTTTAGCAAATTTTAAGATATATAATGGTATTTTATCTCACTGTCAAAAATGTCAAAATGAACCATAGATACATTTCATGTCACTTCAGTTTTCTTTTTTTGGCACATGCTGAAATCAAGTAGGTTTGCTTTAATAGCTCAACTAAGTATTTGGTGTAGTCTTACAACATTATTGGGATTTTTAGGAGTAGGGCCAAGATGATGCACTGAAGTGCAGGGGAGATGGGTTCAGGAAGCTGTGACACTGAGAGGTGAGCGGAGGATAGCTTTTCACCACTCTAGCACCGCTCATCAAACTAAAAAAAAATGCTTCCTTACACAAGAAGTATGTGTATGTGTCTTTGAGTCCACATTTTATTGGTATCAGAGCAGAGTAACTCACTTAGCTTGAAAATACTGTGGTATCAAGCAGAACAAGTCAGAATGAGACAGTGCCACTTCAAGTGAGGACTAAGACTTTGTTCCATTAAAAAAAAAAGTAGCATCTAGAGCTCCTTTGATCTAAACTTTCTGAACCAGAGTCTCAGAAAGGCTCTTACCGAGAGCAGGCGAAGTGCTAGGTGTCTGCTGCTGAGGCTGTTAGTGACTGCTGGTCAACGGTCACTTGTGTGGTGAACCATGTATATTGACATCCCTGAGCCTGAAGATGCATTTAATGTTAAAACCAAAAAGTATCATATCCTGCTTAGTACTTGCTAACAAATCTGTTCCCTACAGTTTTCAGATGCATTTGGCAATGATACCTATGGAAAAACCATCATTGTTAAAGTAAGGTAAGCGAGCTCTGGGCAGATGGGTTCTTCAGTGGTTAGAATATTCTCTCCACAGTGATACCTGGAAATATTAAGGCCTCCAGGTCCTGTTGCAAGCCAAGAAGGGTGTGGTTAAACTTAAACCCAATGGAGAGTCCAGCTTCTGATGTCACCTGGCCTGGATTAAAAGGCTGTAATCTGGGGAGTGAGATACTGTCTGTGGTTGACTAGTCAGACACATGCACACATTGTGCAAGGGCATCACTGCGGCTCTGTATGCCCTTTGGTCCCACCACAATCACTTGGGAGCTGGTGTGATAATGCACTGGCTAAGAACAAATTGGACTCAATTCCCTGCACCTCATAAAGTCACTCAGGTACTACCAGGAGTAGTTCCAGAGTTCACATCCAGGAGTAACCCTTGAGCATCATCAGGTGTAGCCCAAATTAATAATAATGATATTATAACAACAACAACAACAACAACAATAATTACATAGACACCTTCTGCAGTGTTTCAAGAAAAAGAACGAAAGTCTCTCATTGTCTAAATCATTCATACTGAGGAAAGGCTTGTGAGGAAACCTTTGCACACCTGACCACTCTAGTGCAGCTATGAACACTATTCAGTGTGAAAAAGTATTTTTAGAAAAATTGAATATGCAAGACTAGTGTGGAATGGGTACATTTAGATGATCTAAGAGGTAAAATATGTGCAAGAAGTTAGACATTCCACTGGTTTCTCTGAAGTATGTCAATACCTAATGGTACAGGTCAAGGAGAAAAATCTTTACATTGAATGGGATTATGCCAAAAGAGCAGCTCTTACGTTTTTAGATATATGTATTTATTTTTTGGGACCACACCTGGCAATTCATTACTGCTTCCAGTTCTGGGCTCAAGAGTTACTACTAGTAGTGATGCAGGTATCAAATTCAGACCTCTTGCACAGAAAACATATCCTGGGCTTGTGGAGTTATCTTTCTGGCCGGTACTAATTATATTTTATGGCACTACTGGCACATCTATTTTCATATACCTTGTCAAATCTTTTGTGGAATAGGACAAAACAAAAATGCATGGGTCTGTGTATTTGCACATAAGCACCCGGAGAAGTCTTCCTAATGGTGGTGAGTTCTGAGTAGGCAGTGCATAAAAGATGCCTGTGATTTGTAAGTAGGAGGCCAGCCAAGATTAAGAGTTCACCAGCATTTGACCATTGAAAACTCAGAGCCAGAACCCTAAAGTAAGCAGTACACAATGGCTTGAGAGCCTGGTTGGTTTCCAGGTATGTGGTTTGGGTTCATGGACAACAAAGACTTCGTAAGGCAGGGATGACTCAATAATTGTAGAAACAGAAATTGTCTACTTTGGTGATATCAGCCACATTGATACTTTACAACCTGGTCTTGAGTGATGGGACATAATTTGTTCTGTTTTGTTTTGGGGCTATAACTGGTGATGCTCACAGTTTAATACTGCCTTCACTCAGGAATCTGGTGGTGCTCAGAGAAACATATAGGATGCTGAGGATTGAATGTGGTCAACATTTGCTAAAAAAGGCATCTTACTAACTGTAACATCCGTGTTGCCACAGTAAGGCCCAATTTTAACCTCTCTAAACTTTTAATACCTCATCTATGTAACTGGCACCATGTGATACATTACCCTGGAACCTTTCCTCAATGTTCTGTGGACTCCACTGCCACCTCCAAATCCTTGCGTAAGAAGAACTTAAAAAACGGAAATTTCAGGGGCCAGAGAGATAGCGTGGAGGCAAGGCTTTTTGCCTTGCATGCAAAAGGACACTGTTAGAATCCCAGCACCCCATATGGTTCCACAAGTCTGCCAGGAATGATTTCTGAGCATAGTTCCAGGAATAATCCCTGAGTGCTGCTGTATGTGAAAAAAAAAAAAAAAAGAAAATTTCAGGTTGTTGGACCAACGATATCACATAATAATTAAGATGGTTGGTTGCCTATCAGCTGGCCAACTCAGGTCCAGTACCTGGCATCACATTTGTCCCTCAGGCACAACCAAGAGTGACACATGAACACAGAAACAGAAGTAATCCCTGAGCTTCTAGTGTGAGTGTGAGCACAAAAATTTGTTCCAAACTTATTTTGTATAAAAATTTTTTATGATCATTACTAAAAACAGATTTTGATTCATGTTTTGAACTTTCTGGGTTAGCATATATGACCTATTTCAATAATTATTCCAAAGTTAAAATGGAATACAGGCAAAACTATTTGTCAGGACAAATAAATACAAAATCTTTAAAACTAACGACCACAAATCAGTTAGGGAGCTTGTGTGTTTATCCTAATTTTTACAAGTCCTTCTCATTAGTCAGTCACTATTTTGGAACATATCTCTTTGGACTTGGGGTCATTTTACATTGGCACTGAAGTTATGGCATATCCAAAAGGCAAGTACTAGCTGTAAAGAAAACACTTGTTAAAAGCAGGTTCTTAGTTGTATGGGACATGACTCAATTTTCTTCCCTTGGCACTTCTCCTCTGGTCAGGTACAGCCCCATGTGCTGACTTCCTACCACTTCTGGGAATGATCCAGATGTATTCTTTGAAAAATAATTTTTCTTACTTTAGTCTTTGTGACTTACAATTTCTGAAATCCAACAGTGACAGGGTTTTGTGAATACAGCACTTCAAAACCTCACCCCCGCGACCCCACAGGATTGTCTATTTCCCTCCACCATTGCTTCAGATTCCTCCACCACTCCCCTGCTTGCCTAAAGCCATCTCACCCCACGTTCCATCCTAGCACAGCACACTGCCATGTTATATAGACCAATTCGTAGATTCAACTTGCTTTGGCCTTGCATTTCCTCCCCGCCTTTGATGCTTCCTCATAGCACATATAAGAGAGAGCTCATTCTGAGTCTGTCTCTCTTGTTCTGGCTGACTTCACTCAGCATGCTACCCTCAATTCCATCCATGGGAGTGATCCACATCCTATCTGAATGATTGTTGTGCTCTCCCTGCTCAGGAATAAATACCCCTCTGCCTCCCAAAGAACAAAGTCCAAGATGTGGCAGCTCAGCAAGCATCCCAAAAATGTTTTTCTATGATACTATGGAAAACGTTACATGTTCTGCTCCTTTCTCTCTCTCTCTCTCTCTCTCTCTCTCTCTCTCTCTCTCTCTCTCTCTCTCTCTCTCTCTCTCTCTCTCT
>PVKC010005972.1:0-19064 GCA_004027635.1 Crocidura indochinensis | reverse complement strand
CTAAAAATAGTTAATAATTTTTATAAATATTCTCCAATAGAACAGTGTTCTAGCCAAAACTAATCTCACATTTCAACTAGAGATGCCCTCTGTATCCAATAGAAATCTTTAGCTTTGTCATAGGCTATCTCATTGTAATTCTATTTTAGAGTCCCCAACTGAAGCAAGTCTAGGTGGGGACTGGAGATGGGAGATTTGGGAGTCTAGGTGTTTTTGAAGACTGTTGGTTCCTCCATTTGGTTCTCAAAATAATGATTTTATTTCCCATTTAGCCCATCTATTTCAGCAAGACATGGCAAGCGTGAAGCCGATAGATTTGGTGTGACAATAAGAAACATTTTAAATATGGTCTCTAACCTAACTGAAGAAAATGTAACTCAGATAATTCAAGAAAAAGTTGTGGAGACAAACCCCGAAATGTTTTTGTACAGCAGTAAGTATTATTTTTGAAGCCTGCCTAGCATTTGCAAAAGTACTATATCCCATGTAAGCTGGAGATGAAACTGATAACCAAAATCTGCAGGTGCTGTCAAAATTTCTTCCTCCTCCTCCTCTCGCACTTTCTCCTCCCTCCAACAATCTTTCAAGGCAAGAAATAGGAAGTAAGCATGGCAAGATAGTCTTTACAGAGAATGGTGAAACAAAATAAGGGTTGACACCAAGCTATAGTTTAAGCCTTTGCCCTGGCTGCTGAGTGGGTCAAGTAGGGACTAAATAAACTCAAGATAGCAGGGTGAGATGGTTAGTCTCTGCTCAACACCATCCTGCACTCTCTAGTTTGCTCATCTAAGCAGCAACAGCTTTTGGATTCATATGTATTCCTCAGGTCAGCTCATATGACATGCAGCATTGATCCTGATGGCCAAAGCAATTCATATGCTCAAGAATAGTGGTCATAGACTCACTTACAGGACGCATGGGTACTGTACAGCAGTTTATCTGACTGACATTGGGAGTGTTTTTCATCTCAGGACGCATGGGCACTGTGCAGCAATTTATCTGACCGACATTGGGAGTGTTTTTCATCTCCTCACGACCTGCCAGTGCCACCCAGGAGCTGGTTCCCAGGTTGGCAGCCAAATTCTAAGACTGCTGTCCAGAGAATACAATATACTTGACTTTCTAGTGGTACTTGGCACTGATTTTCTTCTCTTCTTTTTCCTCAGTTATTTTTTTTTTTTTTTTTGGTTTTTGGGGCATATATGACAGTGCTTAGGAGTTATTCCCATTCCAACTCAGAGATCACTGTTAGAGGGGCCTGGGGCCCGTATGTGGTATCCTGATCAAACCTAGATGACTTGTGCAATGCACAACTGTTGGGGTCTGGGGGATCCATCCCCCTCTCTTCAGTGGCATCTCTAGCGTTTCAAGGCGAGTCTGAAGCCAAATTTGGAAAGGGTGATTTATTTTCTGGTGCCAGGGTGACACCAGGGTCAGTGCTCAGGGAGGAACTCCAGAGCAAAAGACCCAGAACCATTACTTAAGCAGTGTTTTTATAGAGCACTTTTCCAAAAGGGCAGCATATGTCAGGAAGTAGTCCTCCGTTTGTTACATATTACTTAAGAATATAGCACAACTCAGTTAAAAGAAAGAGATATTTAGCAAACAAAGAAACAATCGATAAAGCCTAACAGACCACAACTAAAAGTTACAGAGACAATTGCTAAAGCTTAACAGATCAACACTAAAAGTTACATTTTTGTTCTACAGGAAAATATTTAAGATTACATTTTATTTCAAAGGATGGAGGTGAGGGGGTGGGTATCTTACTGAGCAGAGATAACAGCATGAGCAAGTTGGGCGTATACTGCCCTCCAGGTTCTTATCTCTTTTCTAACTTGGCCTGTGATCTTGAAGGTCAAGAAACAAGGAACCTTGGAAACTTAGGAAACTTCAAACTTAAACTATAGCATTTATGAAAAGCAAAAACTTCTTGTTCCTTTCACAACAACTCATGATACTATTGCTTTTAATGTTTTTAATTTCCTAACAAAATCTCCTTGGATTCTTTTGCTTATCCAAAAATATTTTATTCATTTGTTATAACACAGTTATTGACCAAGTTGTTCATAATACAGTTGTTTCATACATTCAATATTTTACCACCAATTCCAATCCCCTACTCTTGTGATCTTCCCCATATGTTCCTGCTGCAGACGTCTTACATCACAGCATCTCCTATTGGGGACAAAAATCCTTCACGAGGGGGCCGGGTGGTGACGCTGGAGGTAAGGTTCCTGCCTTGCCTGCGCTAACCTAGGACGGACCGCGGTTCGATCCCCCGGTTCCCCATATGGTCCCCCGTGCCTGCCAGGAGCGACTTCTGAGCAAATAGCCAGGAGTAACCCCTGAGCATCACCGGGTATGGCCCAAAAACCAAAAAAAAAAAAAAAACCTTCATGAGATGGGAGGGAGGGAAACAGGTACACAAATGGACAAATAAAAAATATGAAAAAAATGAGACCACACAAATTACATTGTATGGCGACTCACGTCTATCAAACTTGAGAGAGACATGAGACAAACTTTACGTTTTCAGCGGATCATTTTAAGCACAACTCTGGTATGCAAAGCATTTTCACGGAAACAAAGGGCAGAGGATCTTTAGGAGGAACAACACTGTGGTACTGGACCCTAGAATTTACATATCAAAACCTACACTATACAGGTGAAAAGAATTCTTAGCTAAAAGGGAGGAAGTTCTAGTTTAGAAAGGAGGTGTTCTGGTTTTGCAAGAAACAAAGAAGAAACTGGCTTTGCTACAAATTTTGCAGCCTGCCAGACTTAGTGAAATGCAAGAAAGATAGGAGCTATTTGTTTACTACATAAAAGCTGAAAACAGAAAGACAGGATGCTGGCTGGACTTTGAATTGCAAATATACTCAGCCAGCTGGGAACTTTAACAGCCTTTTTAGGTAATGAAAATCCTCTGACTGCATATTGACTGAGGCCGAATCTTGGTCTGTAGTTTTGCAAGGGAGACAAAGCCAAATGATAAGAAAAGAGATATATAATGTCACTGCCATGTCATATATATATATATATATTTTTTTTTTTTTCTGGCTGAAATATTTCTTGGGGATAATCAGGCACTGCACCAGGAAAGTCAATAGACACATCTGGTGTGTGCTTCCCTTAATAATGGATGCATCCATGCTGCATGCCCTGACAAGTTCCCTATTTCCCACCTATAACCCCAGCCTCTTACATGCAAGTACAAACAAATTTACTCCATTTAGTTTCTTACAACACAAATGATCAAGACTTAAGATCAATGAGAAATCATTTGTAATGCTTGTTATATATCTCACTATGGTGTTCCTAATGTCACTATCTGAGAATCTATTGTGCTGGTTAAGGCAGGTTAAGTCTACTGTGTTATTGTTTAAGCTCATTGAATTTTGTGATCTGCTATGAAATTTTCCATCACATTTGCTGTGATCCTACTGGGTTGACAGTATTATGAAATTTGGACATGTTACCAATCACCTATGCACACAGTCCAGAAATAATGGAATGATTTGGTAGCTTGGCAGTTGATTGGCTCAGTTGTGGAGCTAAGCTCTTTCTTTGCTGGCAAGATGATGGGGCACTGGGCAGGGGCTGCTGAATTTCCCAGTCATGTGAGGGCGAGGAAGGGACGCTGCCCACCTTCTACCAAGAATGCCCCCTGAGTTTTCAGCCTGTAGACTGATCCCACTTGGGAAGACTCAGCTGCTTGTCATTCTTTATAAAATTAGTTGTAGGGCTGAGTTGTTTCTACACAGGGTTTTGGCTGTGGCATCTGACACATTTTGTAAAAAATAGATAGTTTTGATTCTGAGAGTGCAGGTGAATCTAATTCTTTTGTGATCTCCTAGTACTTTTGATCTTTAATATTTTACAAAAATTCTCAGTGAAATTTCAGGACCTGAAATTGACCTCAGATTAAACAGTTAAATGGTTTAGGAAAGCTGAAGGCTTTTCTCTAGAGCATGTTGCTCTTCTAACCTGATTTTTATTTAAATGTTCATGAAAAAATATAAGATTACAAGTGTGATGATAATACTTTGAAATTTAAGGCATTTTATGGAACTTGAGCTTGAGGGATGGGAAGCAAACCAAAAGCATTTCTCAAGCTTCCTGTTTTCAGCAGTACAACAATCCAAAGCCAAGACACTTGAAGTGGAAATGCTTTGATTTTTTAACCCATTCTTGGTCTATACCAAATGTCATCAAACTTTATCAATTGAAGCAATGTAGTAATGTTTTAGGTCTGAGACACAACTAAGTCTTCTTTGCCACTGTTATGTGCTGTCCTTCTTGCTTAAAAAAGACATGACCACATTACTTTCCCTGGGAGTTACAAGGCCAGAGAGCTGAGTGTCCTCATCACTTTCTAGGCAAACTTCAATGGATATATTCCATAATATCATCTTTCTTCTCCTTTCTTTTCTTTATGGGTTTGTGTATCTAGCATGTACCTCAATATGAAAGAGCCCTTTCATCTTCCTCCAAAGAATTCCACAATTTCTAAATAAGTTTGGGGATTCCAACCTAATATTTTAAGACCAAATTATGCTAAAGAGTTCTTGACATCTGTAGATTCCTGACCTTTTCTAATTGAAATCTCTTTCTTTCTCTCTCTATTTCTCCCCAGATTCTTACATTTTTATATTTATTATTCTTACAATTTTGTCATTGTAGTTTTTTGTTTTGTTTTTGGTTTTGTTTGATTTTTTGTTATTATAGGTTTTTTTTAATTTATATAATAATTCTTATTTTGACCAAAGTGGATTACAAATCATTCACAGTAAAATTTTAGATAGTGACATTGAATCAGGGGCATTCCCACTACCAATGTTGTCCTCCCTCTCCCCTCATTCCCAGCATGCATCCCATATCCTCCTTGGCTCCTGGGCTGCTAGTATAAGTGGTCCCCTCTGTGTCTAGCTTGTAAATTGGATATCGATCCTGTTGTCATTGGCTGATCACTTTTTATTTCTCCTTAATGTCCATACAACTGTTTGATCTTGGTACCCTCCATTATTTCCCCCTCGGTTTGTGAGATGGAACAAGATGGTTCAAGTTATGTGGTTCTGTTTTAAGGGAAAAAGAAAAAAGGGAGGGGGGCAAATATCAAACAAGCATAAAACAGGAGGAGTCTTTCTAGAGGCTATAAATATCTGTTTAAGAGAAGAAAAGGAAAAAGAAAGAAAAACATAACAGTACTAAAAAAAATCAAACTAAAAACCAGAAAAACACCACAGCAAATATAGACAACACCAAACAATAATCCCAGTTCCAAAAGAAAAACAATACAGAGAACAAAAACATAAATCAAAACAAAGCAAAACAAAAAACCCAACAAAATAACAATAAAAATTAATTTGTGGGGCCAGCAAGGTGGTGTCTGCATTGTAAGTGCTAGCCAAGGAAGGACCATGGTTCAATCCCCCAGCATCCCAAATGGTTCCCCCAAGCCAGGGGCAATTTCTGAGCGCTTAGCCAGGAGTAACCCCTGAGCATCAAATGGGTGTGGCCAGAAAAACCAAAAAAATTAATTTGTGCTTTATTTTTGCATAGGTACAGTAAATATTGAGGAGATTGTTGGCCTAAGAGATTCTCCGCCCTTGAAGTATACTGTCATGTGCCTAACTCCAGGTTTCTTACCTGTACGTTTACTCTCTCCTAGGTCCTTTGGTGGTGTCTGGAAGCTATCCACTCAGTTATGGATGATGAGATCAGGCTCTTGTAACTAGAGGTCTTGGTATTTACACAGGTCATAGAATGGAGCCTAGGATGGAGTCTTTCCTTATGGTTCTAGAAGTTCTGTTCCATTACTGTTGTTTTATTCAGTCTTCTGTAGTTGGTGGTCTTGGTTTTTGCAGTGATCTTAGGTCAAAGCCTAGGATGGAGTCTTTCATTATGTTTCCAGAAGTTCTGCTTGATAGCAGTTGTCACAGTCAGACCTCTGAAATTAGAGATCTTGGTTGTTGTACAGATAGTAAGCGAAAGCCTAGACTAGGAACTTTTTATTGGTCCCAGGATAAGTTTTGCCCAGTTATGTTTGTCATAGTCAGTCTTCTATAGATAGTGATATCGGCTTTTGCACAGATCAAAGGATGACATGCCTTCTGGTTTCATATTATGATGGTGAGGTAAGATAACCTGTTCTTAGATCAAGTTGTTGTCATTTCCTCATTGTCAAGATGTCATATCAATCTGGGGTATGTTGATGTCAGAGCAGTATGTCAGAGAAGAATGTCCCAGAGGGAGTTTGGTTACTGGATCTGTTGTGGAGAACTGTTTCAGTTCTATGTCTGAAATCTAGGCTTTGGGTTTGAATGGTCAATGTCTAATCACATGGAGTCTAAGTTGGGACCATATGACATATGTTTAAGGTGGAAGCTGGGTGATGACCCCTATATTGTAAAAATATGAGTTTTTAACCCTCGTAGATAAGAGCTTGTTTCTTTAGGTAAAATTTCACCTTTTTTAATATGCCTGTGCAAAAAGAAATGGTACTATGATTATATTGATGTTGATTTGGGGATGAGAATGTTAGTCACCATCATCTCTGTGCCCTGGTTCTGACCTGAGCTTTTATTCCAGGCAAGACTTTTTCTTGTAGTTTTTTGTACCAAGCAGAAGCAAAACAGATGAAGTTAAAAAAGAAAAGAAAACAAAAACAGGACAAACACACACACACGCGTGCGCGCGCGCACACACACACACACACACACACACACACATATAGACTCACATATTTGTATATATATATATAAAGAAAAATAAATAAAAATGAGATTAAAAATAAGAAATAATCAGGCTTGAAAAGATAAGTTTAAAAGAAAAGTAATTAAGGGAACAAAGTGATGCAGAGACTACCTTACATTTGGATATAAGAAGGTTAAGAGGTAGTATTCTGGAGATCTTGAACTTATGAAAAAAATATTGTCTTTTGGGATATTCTTGTGGGGGGTGGAATCCAGGGCACATTTTTATTACACACCCTGGTCTTGTTGAGTTTGAGAAGTGTTTTGAGGCAGAAAGGGCTTGGGTAGAGTTTTGGCATTGGGGGTCCTTCTGGAGCTGAGTCTGGTGTCAAGCAAAAGTCTACATTTGGGGAGGTGAGAAGGAGGGCCACAGAGCATGAATCAGCAGGAGTGATGTTTGTAGTTTCTTGCCAGGGGATGAGATGTGGGGCTAAGTGGGTGTCCCTACGCTTGGGAGCTGGGTGATGGCTTGTTGGGGCAGGAGGTCAGTCTTGATGCATAATGGGTTAATAACTAAGGGTACAGAGCATTAATAATGTGGGATATCAGCTTGGGATTGGGGAGTGAAGGGATAGTAGGATTTCTGAAGGGGGGTGGGATAGTATATAGGAAGGGCTATATACACTATAGGCATGAATTATTTACAATTTAGGTTTGGCTCTCATAGAGGAGTCTTCTCTCTGCACTCATGCCCACATAAATACATACATTAGTGATCTATTAGAGGTCTGACCCTAATAGGGTGGGTCTGAGCTCCTAAGGACTGATTGAATAAGATAAATAATAAGCTTAAGTATAGCTTAAGAAAGAGAGGAAGAGCTTTTCTCTTTCTTCTCTGCTGACCTGGCCAACAAACAACTAAGCCTGCAACTGCCCTGGGATCCACCCTCGGTAAGGACCGGCCCAACACACGTGGGGCCAAACCTGCCTGGTGATTGGGAGCCCAGAGACTTATGTAGATGCCAACCATGCGGCCTGATCCTTTCTCTTTCTTCTCTGCTGACCTGGCCAACAAACAACTAAGACTGCAAAAGCTCCAAGACCCACAACCAAAAAGCGCGGCCGCTCCGTTTCGCTCCGCTCCGCGGCTGCGCTCGCCTTATAACCCTTGAATTCCATTTCAGTACTTTGTAAGAAATACCAGCAGACGTGCTCTAGGCCTTTCCCAGCCTCTTTGCCACTTTGCTGCTACACCAAGGAAACCCTGAGCCACTAAGACCAAAGTGTCTCCGGGGACCAGCTTCCGCCTCTTCCACCGAGCTGCTAAGACCAAGGCACCGCTAAGACCAAGGCACCGCTATGACCAGCTTCCTTGGGCACCCAGAATCCTTAAAAAAACAGCAGCAGCCATGCGCTCAGCCTTTCCTCTGCCTATGGGTGATTATCCTTCCACTGTAACCTTACTTTACCCTCTTTCTTTGTATCTTTGTTCTCATAATTAAAAATTAAAAAAAAAAGAAAGAGAGGAAGAAAGAGCAAAAGATAAGAGAGAGGAGAACAGAAAGATAGGTAAACATAGTAAAAATAAATTAAAGAAAAGTTAATAAATCAAATAAAAGAGATTGTGTCAGTGTGTCAGAGTTGGGAGGTTTTCCCAGTTACTAGGCATTTTGTCAGTGATGGCGTTGGGCCCTGCTAAATGAAGATATCAGGGTTAGATAATGACTGGAATAGTTTAGGATACACATAGGTTTCATGGTTTCATATCTTGGGTACTAAACAATGTATTAAAGAGGCCTATCTATGTAGGTGGTTACCCTATATAGTATTGTCCACTGTATCTTATGTATCGAAGTCCCTTTCCTAAAGAGAAACTATCAGTGTGGATTTTATTTGATATAGATTGAATTAATGAGGAGGAAGAAGAGGAAGAAGAAAAGAGGGGAGAAAGAAAGAAGTAGGGAGAAGAGACAGAGGAAAAGAGAAAGGAGGTGTTAATTTGCCCAAACATGTTCGATGAGTAGGTCCTGTAATATAATTCCGTGGTTCTCAATTGACTGTTTCAGTGGTCTAAATGATCATATGCTTCAGGTCCTAATAGAGGACATAAACCAGAGATAAAAAGGGTATATTGGAGTGTTTTTATCAAGACATTTTGATAAAGCAAACTGAGTATGGTATCAGATATGACTGAACACTGAGGTGTAAAAATTAGTATGTACCCCCCTTTGTATCCCAAAATCCCTGTGGACAGAGAAGCTGCGAGGTTATTTTATATCTAGTAAGATTAACACACTAAAACATATTGTTAGAAAATGCTGCCGCTGGAGTCACTGGCTTCCAATCACATTCTTCACCTGAGACATTATTATAGGTCTTTGTAGTAAGAGGCTGATTACATACCTGTTCACTCTAAACAGTTGTTTCTGTTGTTGCTGGTTTGTGTTGTTCCTCTTCCACATGTTTTGAACACTTCTCCCCAGTAAATTGACAACTACAGTGTTTAAGTATAGCTTAAGAAAGAGAGGAAGAAAGAGCATTAGGCCATTGTAATTGTTAGGCCATTGTAATTGTTCTTGGAATATTTTATGTATATATAGTATATAATCTAATTACCTCAGAAAAGTGCTATCATTATTTATCCTTCTTCTTCTGGCTTACTTCATTTTTTTTTTGGTTTTGGACCACACCCGGCTGTGCTCAGGAGTTACTCCTGGCTGTCTGCTCAGAAATAGCTCCTGGCAGGCTCGGGGGACCATATGGGGCACCGAGATTCTAACCAATCACCTTTGGTCCTGGAACGGCTGCTTGCAAGGCAAACACCGCTGTGCTATCTCTCCAGACCCCTGGCTTACTTCATTTAACATAATGTTTTGTAGATCCGCCCATGTTGCTGCAAAATCCATGATTATGTCATTTTTAACTGCTATGTAGTATTCCGTTGTGTATAAATATCACATCTTCATGATCCAGTCATCTGTTGTTGGGCATCGAGGTTGGTTCCAGATCTTGGCTATTGTGCTGAGTGCTGCAATAAATAGTGAAGTGCATACATATTTTGATATTAATATTCTTCCGTCTTGAGGATAGATACCCAGGAGTGAGATTGCTGGGTCATATGGCAGCTTAATTCTGAGTTTTCTACGCACCCTCCATACTGTTTTCCATAGGGGTTGGACCAGGGAACGTTCCCACCAGCAGTGAATGAAAGTTCCTTTCTTACCACATCTGTACCAACAGAATTGGTTCCGTTATTTTTGATGTGTACCATCCTCACTGATGTAAGATGGTACCTCATTGTCTTGATTTGAATTTCTTTAATGACAAGTGATGGTGAACATGTTTTTATATGTCTCATGGCCATCTGTGGTTTTCCTTGGAAAAGTGTCTATTCATTCCCATTCCCCATTTTTCTATGGTTTTATTAGGTTTTGTGGAGCTCACCTTTCTGAGTGCTTTATATATCCTAGATATCAGCCCTTTATCTGACGTGTCAAGTGTTTATATTTTTTAACTGTCTTCTGGTTTTAGACAGTGTTTTTCTTGCCATACAGAAACTCTTTAGTTTGATGTAATCCCATTTATTCAGGTTTGATGATAGTACTCTTGCCATTGGCATTCTATCCTCAAAGACATTTTTGAGGTATATATCTTGGAGCATTCTTCCTATTTTTTCCCCCAATGAACTTTATAGATTTGGGTCTGATTTCAAGGTCTTTAATCCATTTTTGTGTAGGGTGTACGATAATCAGTTTCTTACAGGTTGTTATCCAGTTGTTCCAACACTATTTGTTGAAGACTGTCTTTGTTCCATTTCAGGTTCTTTGATCCTTTGTCAAATATTAGTTAACCATATATTTGGGGGTTTATCTCTGGATATTCTGTTCTAACACACTGGTTTGAGACTCTGTCTTTGTTCCAGTACCATGCTGTCTGGATGACTATGGCTTTATGATAAAGCTTCAGGTTAGGTAAAGAAATGCCACCCAGTTCCTTGTTGTTTTGTTTGTTTGTTTGTTTTGTATGGATTTGGCTAGTCTAGGTCTTTTGTGATTCCAGATGAATTTTATAGTTTACTGTTTAAGTCCTTAAAAATGATGTTTGATGATTTTCAGAGACAAAAGCCCACTTCATGAACCTCACCACAAAGAGTGATTAGTTTAGTTAGAGAAATAACTACATTGTGAATTATCCTAACAATGAGAATGCATGAGAGAAATAGAAAGCCTGTCTAGAGTATATGTGGGGGAGGGGTGGAGAGGAGAGATATTTGGGACATTGGTGGTGGGAATGTTGCATTCGTGATGAGGGGTGTTCTCTTATATGACTGAAACACAACCACAATCGTGTTTGTTACCAAGGTATTTAAATATATTTAAAAATATATTTAAATATTCTATATATTATATATATATTTTGAATATATTTATATATATTATATATAATGTATTATATATTATATATAAAAATATATATTATATATATTTTAAATATATTTAAAAATATTATTAACAAAAAGAACAGCAAAAATAAATGATGTCTGAATTTGGACAGGGATTGCATTGAATCTATATAGCAATTTCAGTAAGATAGACATTTTGATTATGTTGATTTTTTCCTACCGATGAGCAGGGATGTTCTTCCATTTCCTTAGGTCCTCTTCAATATCTTTCTGAAGAGATTTGAAGTTTTCATGGTATAGGTTTTACACTTCTCTTGTGAGGTTGATTCCCAGGTACTTGATATTTTTAGATACTATTTTAAATGGGATCAACTCCTTAATGTCTTTTGCCTCTATCTCATTATTTGTATAGAGCAATGCTATTGTCTTTTGTATGTTGATTTTGTGTACAGCCACTTTGCTATATTGGCTTATTGTTTCTAGGAGTTTTTCTGTGGACTCTTTAGGGTGTTCTATGTATATCATCATATTATCTGCAAAAACAAATAGTTTGACTACTTCTTTTCCTATCTAGATTCCTCGATTCCCTTCTCTTGTCTGATTGCTATTGCTAGTACTTCTAAAACTATGTTGAATAACAGTGGAGAAAGTGGGCAGCCTTGCTAGTTCCTGACCTTAGTGGAAAAGTTTTCAGTTTTTCACCATTAAGAATAATGTTGGCATAATAATGATCTCCAGCATCAAAGGTCCGTCTGGGGTAATTGCAACAGAATGGGCCCTCTGGAAACATCCTAGGATCAACACAAAGACCAAAACTTCCAACCACAGAAGATGGATTAAAATGACACTGAGGGAGCAGAACTCCTAGAACCACAAAGAAAGACTTCATCACAAGTTCTACACCTTGACTGGTGTAGATACCAAGATCTTTAGATACGGAGGTCTGATTTTATCACCCAAGATGAAGCAAAAGTCTTCCTAACACCACAAAAGCACCAAGAGAAGAATAAATGAGCCTGTACGGAGTCTATAGTTAATCCCATGACAATATACTCTAAGGGTGGAGAAAACCTGTATCTCTTAGGCCAAGGGAATTCCTCTTTGAATGGCCCCAATATTTACTGTGCCTGTGCAGGAGGCAAAAAGAGGGGAAAAAGGCACAAAATAATTTTTCTCCCTTTTTTCTTTTCTTTTTTTTTTAATTTATTTTATTACATTTTAATTTTTTATTTATTTATCTATCTATGTTTTGTCGATTTCTTTGTTTTGGAGTAGTTATTAAAGTTAATGTCCCCATTTACATATATATATAAAATATATAATAATATATGTATAATATATATTTTTATATATTCTTCCTTTCTCTTCTTTCTTTATGTTTTATATCAAGACCATGGCTTTTATGTGGTGCTTACCTTTATTGTTGGAATGCTCACTGGATATATTATTTCACGTGACACTTTTTGTACTGCTGGAGTGATTCACCATTTTCCCCTGCATTTCTCAAACCAAGGATGAGAGCCTCTAAAAGGACCCCGCCCATTTTCGATGTATTTGATTTTTACTCCAGTGTATTACTTTTCCCTTCTTCAAACAAAACCATGTAACTTGACCTATCTAGTCCCGACCCCCAGTTACAGGTGGAAATAAGGGAGCTATCAAGTCCACACAGGTGTAAGACCACTGGGTAGCAAGTTAGGCACAGAGGAGACCACGTACTCTTGCAGGCCTGGGACTGAGGGAGGTAGATATGGGAGGTAAGATGGGAATGGAGGTGTAGGGAGAACAATTTGGTGAAGAGAATCCCCCTGATATTAAGTTATCATGTACCTAAAATATTGTCAACAAGAGCTTTCTTTACATGCAAAAATTAGGGGTGAGGGGAGGACAACTTTGGTGGTGGGAATTCTCCTGATTCAATATCAATATATACTTAAAATATTACTGTGAAAGATATGTAACCCACTTTGCTCAAAATAAAAATTATTATTAAAAACTGTAAACTAGCAACAATAACTTTAAAACTTGAAATAAAGTGCAGAAAAATGTAAAAAATAAAAGAATAATGTTGGCAGTGGGTATTTTATAGATAGCTGTAACTATCTTGAGGATGTTTCCTTCCAACCCTATTTTGCTGAGTGTTTTCAGCATGAATGGGTGTTGGATTTTGTCAAATGCCTTCTCTGCATCGATTGATATGATCATATGGTTTTGTCTTTCTTCTTGTTGATGTGATGTATGATGTTGATTGATTTGTGTATGGTGAACCATCCTTGCATCCCAGGGATGAAACCCACTTGGTCATAGTGTATAATCTTTTTGATGTACTGTTGAATTCGGTTTGCTAAGATTTTAAGTTTTTTTCATTTAAGTTCATTAGTGAGATTGGTCTATAGTTTTTTTCTTGGTGGGGTCTTTGCCATCTTTGGGAATGAGTGTGATGTTTGCCTCATAAAAGGAGTTAAGAAGAATTCCTGTATTTAATGTTTTGAAAGAGCCTGAGAGGATTAGTGATTCTAATCTAAGTCTTCTCTGAATGTTTAATAGAATTAACCTGTAAAACCATCTGGACCTGGACTTTTGTTCTTGGGGAGTTTCTTGATTATTAATTCAATTTCCTCAGATGTGATTGGCTTGTTTAGGTTTTCTTTTTTCTTCTTTTTCAGTCTCAAAAGATGATATTTTTCCAGAAATCTGTCAGCTTCTTCTGGATTCTCTAGCCTGAGTATAGTTGTTTGTAATAAGTTCTCACAATGTGTTGAATTTCTTGAGGTTCTGTTGTAATCTCTGCCCTTTCATTTGTGATCCTATTTATTTATGGGTGATTTTCTTTCTTTCTTTTTTTTTTTTTTTTTTGGTGAGTCTTGCCAGTGGTTTACCTATCTTGTTTATTCTTTCAAAAAACCAACTCCTGGTCTCATTGATTTTTTTGTATTTTTTCCCTAGTATCTATGTTGTTTATTTCTGCTCTGGTTTTTATCATTTCTTGTTTTCTGGCTGTGTTTGGGTTTCTTTGTTGCTTTTTTTCCAGCTCCTTAAGGTGTCCCTTTAAACTGTTGATTTTGTCATTTTCCTCCTCTGACATAGGCCTGTATTGATATAAATTTCTCCATAATTACTGCTTTTGCTGTGTCCCACAGATTTTGACAGCTTGACTCCTCATTATTGTTAGTCTCAAGGAATCTTTTTATCTCTTCCATGAGTTCCTTTTTGATCCAGATGTTGTTGAGTAGCATGTTGTTTAATCTCCAGGTGTTGGATTTTCTCCATGGTTTCTTTTTATAGTCGATCATGAATCTTTTTATTTCTTCCTTGAGTTACTCTTTGATCCAGCTGTCGTTGAGTAGCATGTTGTTTAATCTCCAGGTGTTGGATTTTCTCCACAGTTTCTTTTTATAGTAGATCATGATCTCTGTTGCATAATGATCTGATAGGGTGCTTCTGATAATCTTTATGTTTGTGACTTTGTGTAAGTTAGATTTATATCATAAGGCATGGTATATTCTAGAGAATATTCCATGTGCACTTGAGAAGAATGTGTTTTCTTGGGGTGGAGAGTCCTGTATAATTCCACTATGCCCGTTTTCTCTAGTTTCTTGTTTACGACTTTTATATCTTTGCTGATTTTCTGCCTAGTGGATTTGTCTAGTGATGACAGGGAGTATTAAAATCCCCTACTACTATCACATTTCCCTCCATATGTTTCTCTAGGTTTGTGAGCAAATGCCCTTTATTTTGCTGGCTCTAGAGCTGGTGCATAGACATTGACCAGAGTTAGTATTTCTTGGTCTGCGGTTCCCCTGATCAGTATGTATTGAACTTCTTGGTTTCTGAGCACTTTCTTGAGGTTGAATGCAATTTTATCTGATATGAGAATGGCTGTCCCAGTTTTTTTTGTTTTCCATTGGCTTAAATAATTCATTTCCATCCTTTTATTCTAAGCCTATGTCTAACCTGCTCTGTTAGGTGTGTTTCTTGCAGGCAGCAGAAATCTGTTTTTTGTTTTCTGATACAACCCTCTATTCTGTTTTTTTTTTTTTAATGAGGGAATTTAGTCCATTGATGCTGCCGACAGCCAGCATCTCTAGACAGTTTCTTCTTAGTGGGTTCGTTGAACCTTTCCACAGGAGAGAGTGTGACACGGAAGGAGATGGAAGAAACGGAATAATGTTGAAGAAATGAAATTAGCACACGCAACGATTGGGAACTTGCGCCGTTGAAAGCCAAGACGCGTTAATTTTTCTCTGGGGTGCTTTTATGGCTGAACTCTGGAATGCAGAGTGTAATTTTGGGAAATCAAAAAAGATATGAGGAAGTTGAGGGAGCACAATGGAAGAACCTACTAGAATCTGCATTTTAAAAGACTGAATACTGGGGTGAAAGGAATTTTGTTGTGTGTCAGGTTCTGTTTTGGGTAAGCAGGAGAAAAACACAGGTAATTATCAGGGAAGTGAGAAAAGCAGGTAATTTTCAGGGAAGTGAGAGAAGTGTTTTTAGTTTGGGGGGAGAAAATAAAAATTGCTTTCATTCTGAGCTGAGTTTGGGAAAAACAATCTTGGCGCCAGGGTGGTGAAGGAAACTTTTTAGCAAGAGTTTTGATACTGTTCTTCTTTGTCTGAAGGAGAAAATACTGAGGCCTGATTTCTCAAAAAAAAAAAAAAAATAGAGAGATATAGTCACAACCACGTATAGATCTATGCCAAACAATCCACGCAGAAGGGTCAACTGATTGACTTCTCTTAGGCGGGCCTTTTTGCCAAGATCTATTCCTTCTCAGGAATGCAGTACACCAGGAAGGCTAAGGAGCACTTCTGGTGTCTGCGCTTCCTGAATGGGTAGTGACACATTGACATTTAAGGAGATTATTGGCAGAGCAGGTTGTTGTGCTATTGTACTGAGTAGATTGGTTGTTGCTACAATTGGGGATTTGGATTGTGTAGTACATCTATAAGTAGTTCGTTTAGAGTTAACTTGGTTAGTGCAAATAGTGTGAGATCTTTCTTGTCTGAGAATGTTTTTAGTCCTCCCCCCATATAAATGAGAGTTTTGCCAGGTAGTGGACTCTAGATTGGGGGTTACTTTCATTCAGTAGTTTGAATATGTCATTCCACTCTCTTCTTGCTTGAATTGTTTCAAATGGGAGGTCTTGTTTGATTTTTATGTTCTTTCCTTTGTACTTGAGGTTTTTTTCTCCATTATTGCTTTCAGGAATTCATCTTTCTCTTTGTATTTTTGCCATTTGGATTACTATATGTCTTGGTGTTGATTTGTTAAGATCTATTTTATTAGGGACTTTTTTGCCTCTTGGATTTGAACCAGGGCCTCTTTCCAGAGAGTGGGAAAGTTTCTGATATGATTTCCCTCACCACTTGTTTTTTTCCTTTCCTGTTTCCTCCCCTTTTGGTATTCCTATAATTTGTAGATTATTTCTTTTGTCTTTGTTTATAAAATACCTGATATTTTCTTCCAATGCCTCTCCTTTTATTTCTTTACTGACTTCTTTGTCATTTTTGGTTTGTACTTTTCTTCAAGTTCTTCTATCCAGTTCTCCAACTGTGTGATTCTGCTATTTTGGCTTGGCAATATGTTTCTAATTTCCTTTAATTCCATTTGTATAAATTATCTCATCTGCTGAAAAAATTCATCTTTGAGTTGGTTGACTTGCTCATCAATGGGTTTCTTGAACTCACTGGCAAGTGATTCTTTGATTCCTAATGCCATGGCTTTAAATGCCTCTTTTATGTCCTCAGCTATTGGGTTCATGTGTTTTGGTGGACTTGGAAACTTGCTTGGATTTCTTTCCATATCTCCAACTTATAATGTCTTGGTTTCCCCATATTTCTTTGCTTTTGGTGGTTCAAAGTGTTCTGCCCTTGTTCTCAGCCCTCCTATATCACCCGTTGCACTGTGGGTAGAAGCCAACCTCCCATACCCAATCCTCCCATAGACACATAAGAAAAAAAACAACATGAGGTCAAGAAATAAAAATATCAGAAGAGATAGGCATCAAGAGTTAGAAGCCTGTTTCTGGTTATTATTTGTTTTTAGTTTGTAGATTTTTTTTTTTTTTTTGGTTTTTGGGCCACACCTGGTGACGCTCAGGGTTTACTCCTTGCTATTAACTCAGAAGTCGCTCCTGGCAGGCACAGGGGACCATATGGGGAACCGGGGGATCAAACCGCGGTTCGTCCTAGATTAGCGCAGGCAAGGCAGGCACCTTACCTCCAGCGCCACCGCCTGGCCCTCTAGTTTGTAGATTTTAAATCTTTCTACTCTTGTTTCAGATAAACTTCGTCCTTGTGATGTTGAAATCTGTAATGATAATGCTTCATGTGTTAATCTGGATAGTGAGTTCTTCTGCCAGTGTCAAGATAGCCATTACTACAAAAATGACAAATGTAATGAAGGTGAGTTTCATATTTGAACCATGCTGGAATACAATACAAAAGCTAAGGTGCTTGCTTTGCACTCAACCAGCTCTATTCCATAACCAGTAATGTTCGGGTTCCAGAACACAAACAGAAATGTGCTATGAACATTGACCTTGGAGTAGCCCAAAGCAGCAACCAGTGTGGCCCCACAAATGGAGAGACAATCTCTGCAGCACTTCATCTCACACCTTGAGAGGAATGGAAAACCCCAAATAATAATCAAATTTGCACCCTAAGGCTCTGCAAAATATTTATGGAGTTGGGGCCTGGGAGATAGCATGGAGGTAAGGCGTTTGCCTTTCATGCAAAAGGTCATCGGTTTGAATCTCGGTGGCCCATATGGTCCCCCGTGCCTGCCAGGAGCAATTTCTGAGCATGGAGCCAGGAGTAACCCCTGAGCACTGCCGGGTGTGACCCAAAAACCAAAAACCAAAAAATTAAGGAGTTGATTCTTTAACATAAAACACAAATCAAAGCAGACATCATAGATTAAAAAGTGCTACCAGAGAACTAGATACATAATACAGGGTTTAGTGTACTGCCTTGTATCCAGCTGACCTGGGTGCACAGAGCCAGGCCTTTTTGTTTTCAATAAAAAGCAATAAAAGAAACAATAAACAAACAAAATAAAAAGAAAAGAAAACAAAAATAAATAAAAAGAATTCAAGAATATTAGTCTGGAAAATAATTTGTAGGCAATAATGACAGCCAATCAAAAAACAACATAAATATAAACAGGCTATGTTATACTGGCAGGCTGTGAGGCAAATGGCAATCTAGGATACACTCTGGGAACATTGGTAAAGGGAGGTTGATATTGGTGGTAGGTGGATTCCCTGATTCATTTTAAGTCTGAAACCCAACTATAAAATGGGTTTACTATTTAAACCCAATTATAAGTTAAATTGTTTCAATTAAAATATTTAAATTAAAAATAATAAGCCATTTCTTTGAAGAAGGAGCAAGAGCTGAAGTTCTGAGAGGCTGTGTCCCTTACCTTCACCTCTGTAGGGAGAGTTTCCAAGAGAACAAATCAGAAATATGCATGTCCAAATCCCTGACAAAGTGCATGGACCACACAAACACAAATCAGTGTGATTCTTGACTCTAACCAGAAGACAGGTCAGTTGCTGGTCAAGAATTTGCTAGCTCTCTGTATCCCAGAAAAGCCTGTTCTCAGAGATTAAAAGAACCTTTTGATCTACATATGTCTCATGGGCATAGGGCTCATGATTGAGCATTCTTTCAACAAAATCAATTGATTACCAAGAAGAACAAGGCAGGGCTGTAGAGATAGCATGGAGGGAGGGCATTTACCTTGCATGTGGAAGGACTGTGGTTCAAATCCCAGCATCCCATATGGTTCCCCGAGCCTGCCAGGAGTGATTTCTGAGCATAGAGCCAGTAGTAACCCCTGAGCACTGCTGGGTGTGACGACGATGATGACAACAAAGACGAAGAAGAGGGGGAGGAGGAAGAAGAAGAAGAAGAAGAAGAAGAAGAAGAAGAAGAAGAAGAAGAAGAAGAAGAAGA
>PVKC010005971.1:0-32040 GCA_004027635.1 Crocidura indochinensis | reverse complement strand
TGATTTCTTCCTGCTCTACATACCCCTTGATTAATATATAGTGTCCATCTTTGTCCCTTACAACCTTCCTGAGTATAAAGTTTGCATTATCTGATATTAGTATGGCCACTCCAGCTTTTTTGTGGGTGTTGTTTGCTTGGATAATTTTCCTCCAGCCTTTTATTTTGAGTCTATGTTTGTTCTGAGTATTCAGGTGTGTTTCTTGCAGACAGCAGAAAGTTGGATAGAGTTTTTTGATCCATTTAACCAATCTCTGTCTCTTAACCGGTGCATTTAGTCCATTGACATTGAGAGAAAGAATTGTCCTGGGATTTGATGTCATCTTTATATCAAAATTTGGTGTGTCTTTTGGTTACTCTTGTGTTAAATTAAGTCTTTCAGTTTTTCTCTTAAGTGTGATTTTGAGTCTGTAAAGTTTCTGAGTTGTTTTTTTTTCTGTGAAACTATGTATTTTTCTGTCGAACCGGAAAGTGAGTTTTGCTGGGTACAGTATTCTAGGTGAAGCATTCATTTCATTCAGTCTTGTCACAATATCCCACCACTGCTTTCTGGCCTTGAGTGTTTCTGGTGACAGGTCTGCTGTAAATTTCAAGGATGCTCCCTTGAATGTAATTTCCTTTTTTGATCTTGCTGTTTGCAGAATTATGTCTCTATCTGTGGGATTCGTCATTGTGACTAGGATGTGTCTTGGAGTATTTTGTCTGGAGTTTCTTTTGGTTTGTACTCTTCGGGCATGCAGGATTTGATCACATATATTCTTTAGCTCTGTAAGTTTCTCTTTTATGATGTTTATGACCGTTGATTTTTCCTGGAAATTTTCTTCCTGTGTCTCTGGGACTCCAATGATTCTTAGGTTGTTTCTGTTTATCTTATCATAGACTTCTATTTTCATCTGTTCCCATTCTTTGTCTATTTTTTCCACTTTCTGTTCATTTGTTTTAAGTTTTTTTCCCCAATTTCTCCCACTGTATGGCGTTGTTATTTATCTCATCTTCCAAAGCACCAATTCTATTCTCAGCTTCTTCTACCCTGGTGTTGAGGTTATCCATTTTTCCATTCAGTTCATTTACTGAGTTTTTCAGGCCTGTTTGTTGACATGTTATTTCAGTTTGGAGTTTTGTGATTTCTGTCATCATATTTTCTTAATTCTTATTAGTGTTCTGTTCAAGTCGGTCCGTGGTTTCTTTGAGTTCTTTCAGCATCTTCCATATTGCTTTTCTAAAGTCCTTATCTGAGAGATTGATTAGTTCGTTGGTCATTGTCTGGTCATCAGAATTGTCATCTTCGTTCTCTATGTCTGACACTGACCTGCGTTGTTTGCCCATTGTCACACTTGTATTGTGTGTTTTTCTACGTGTTGCGGTAGTGTTCATTGCCTAAATGATGTGCGCAGCCACACTCCTCTGGTTCTGCCCTTTCTGGGTGTGTCGATTTGCCTACAAGGTAGTGGAGTCCTCCATGGATGAGGCCTCTCAAAGGATCAAATCTTGGGCCTAGGCACACAGCAGAGAAGAGTGTCCAGAGAGAAATGTTGGGCTTTAGTTGTCCAGCACAGTCCTTAGTGTGATTTTTTTCTCTTCTTGTTGCGATGTTGTTCTTTCCTTAGAAAGAGTTCGAAAGCGGAGCGGCCGTGCTTTTTTTTTTTTTTTTTTTTTTTTGAGCCAATATCGCCCACTCCCACGGGGTCTGGAGGACAGGAGACGAAAGATAAACACAAAGAAATGACAGTACTCACAGTTCTTTGCAGTCAGCCCCACTAGGCAGGCGTGGATTCGCAGAGATTCCCAGCCTGATGTCACAAACAGGGGACCTTGCTTTTGCACAGTACTTGAATCTTGCCAGTTTTCACTGTAATGGCCATATTCTTAGAATTCTTTAAGACTTTGTTGAATCTTCTGATTTCCTATGTATCAATCTTGTATCTTATTAATAACCATTCATTTCTATCTAATACTTGCACATTTTTCTCTTTGCTGTATAAATTTTGCTCCTTGCTATATGAATAGACATTATCTTGAAAGATTGGGGCCAGAGCGACAGCATGAAGGTAGGACGTTTGCCTTGCATGCAGGACAGTCATTTGAATACCAGCATCCCATATGGTTCCCTGAGCCTGCCAGGAGCAATTTCTGAATGTAGAGCCAGGAGTGAGCATTGCCAGGTGTGACCCAAAAACCAAAACAAACAAACAAAAAAAAACCCAGAAATTATTTTGAAAGATAGCCTTGCCTCATTCTTTACCTTAATTGTTAAGGTCAACAACAACTTTAATGTTTTATATTTCTAATTCCACTCAACCGATCAGTAAAATATCCTTGTACTCTAGTTTTGTTGAGTTAATTTGAATGAGTTTTGAAATTTTTCAAAATAGAGTGGTTTTGTTTATCTGTTTAGATGATCATTAGTTTTTTTTTTCTTTATTGATGTAATGAATTGTATATGTAATAGGCTTTATTTTTAGAGTAGTGTTAGGTTTATAGCAAAACTGGACAGAAATTAGAGCTGTAGCCCCATATACCATTGACTTCTTTACCAACACAGCCTGGTATATCTATTACAATTGATGAACCCACACTGACTTATTACTATTAGACAAGGTCCACTAGAATTCACTCTTCCTGTTGTACATCTATGCATTTTTGCAAGTGTATATTGAACTTATCTACTATTCTAGAATACTAGAATAACTGTACTGCTATTAAATTTCTGCTTTAATTTATCACTCTCTCTCTATCTCTTTGAGTCCCTCACAACCATTCATATTTTTACTGTCTCTTTAGTTTTTTCTTATAGTTCAAACTTCTAAAATGTACATAGCCTTTAAAACTGGCATCTTTTGCTTAATAATGTCTATTTAAGAATCTTCTCTTTTTCCCATGAGTTTGAAGCTCAATTATTTTAGCATGAAGCTCAATAATATTTTCGTTGATGGGGCCAGAGAGATAACATGGATGTAAGACATTTGCTTTTCATGGAGAAGGTCATTGGTTCAAATCCCGGCGTCCCATATGGTCCCCCGTGCCTGCCAGGAGCAATTTCTGAGCGTGGAGCCAGGAGTAACCCCTGAGCACTGCTGGGTATGACCCAAAAACATACAAAAACATTTTTATTGAATCTTCCATTGGATGTACTAGAATATATTATATATCTTTTGAAGGATATCTGGATCAATCTCTAAGTTTTGCAGTTTTGAATAAAACTGTTGTAAATGGCAATGTTCAGGTTTTTGTGTAGACATATATTTTCACTCTTTTGGATAAATACCCACATAGCATTGTTGTTGGATCATATGCTAAGTTTGCAACAAATTTATACTTATTTTCCAAAGTAACTCAACTACTTTGCATTCCTACTTAAAAAATCAATAACATTTCTTGTTGCACCAAATTCTCACCAGCATTTGGTGGTGGTAGTGCTTTGAATTATGCCCATTCTTATAGATGTGTACTGACACATATTGCTTTCATTTGTAAATCCTACAATGACATTGAGATTGAGCATACTTTCACAATCTTATTTTATTTCATAACCCATATAACTGCTTTGGTGAGTTATCTTTTCATGTCTCTTACTAATTTTCATTTATTTTTAAAATTTAATTTTCTTTTTGTTCGTTGCTTTGTAGTCACACTTAGTGTTGCTCAATGTTTACTCCTGGCTCTGCACTCAGAAATCACTTCTGGTGGTACTTAGGACTATAGGAGGTGCCAGAGATTGAACTGAGGTTGGTTTTATGCAAGGTATTACCTTATCTGCTGTACTTTCTATCTAGGGATCATTTTTTAAATAGAATCAACATTGGGGCAATCCCAAAAGATGCTCAGTGGTACAAGTCTGATGATTCATATTTGCCTGTGTGATACAGAGCTTGGAGCTACAGGTGCTCAGCTGCTGCTTGCAGGACCATACCAAAATTGATCTGGTGACCATAGCTATACCCAACAGTGCTCAGGGGCTGTGCAGTTCTTTTATTAGAAAGCGGGGTTTCCCACATAGTCATGTATATTCTCTAACACTTGAGAATAGGACTAGATATGGTCTCTGGTCCCTACTCCTTTTATTGATTTGAAAATTTAGATTATTTTTATATACTTTTTATTTTTAAGTATTCTTTGTATATGTTTAATAATAATTTCTTTTTCTTGTTTTCTTGCTTTGGGGGGCCACGCCCATTGATGCTCAGGGGTTACTCCTGACTATGCACTCAGAAATCACTCCTGGCTTGGGGAACCATATGGGATGCCAGGGGATTGAACTGCAGTCTGTCCTAGGCTAGTGTCAGTAAGGCAGATGCCTTACCACTCAGTGCAACAGCTCTGGCCCCTTAATATTAATTTCTTACTTGATGTGCCTTTCACTAATATTTCTCCCAGTCTATTCTTGTCTCCTCATTCATTTGTGTTCCTAAAATTTGCCCAAGTTGGTTGTGTTGCATGAGGATTGTGTTATATACATGCACTTAGATATAAAAACATAATTTATTTATGTATTAATATTTTGTTTGTAAAATTTGAATCTGTGTTTATGAGATTGCCATAAAATCTTGAGGAAGAATTTTTTCTTTTAATTTTTTACACAATATTTATATCACATTTTACTCATCTCAAATAAAATGTTGGGAAGGTATTTTTATTTTTTTTCCTATTCTCTGGGAGACTATTCAAAATTGGTATTATTTCTTTTTTAAGTATTTTGAAAAAATAATAGCTAAAAAGATTCCTACCTGAACTTTTCTTTGTGAAAAAGCTTTTAAGATATAGGACTATTGTACTTTAATGTCTGTTTTGGTAAATTGTGTTTTTCAAGTATTTTAAAAGTTGCATTTCACTGTCAAATTTATTTGCATAAATTGTTCATTGTATCTCTATATTTTTCACTATCAGTGAAAAAACACACTATTAGTGCTTCTCTTTTCATTTATGATATTATAATTTTATAGCTTCTCTATTTTTCAAACAATTTCACCATTAATGTCATTCCAGACTTCTCATTTCTCATTTTGACCTTACAAAAACAAAAGTTTGACTGCTCATAATAATATAAATTTCATTTTTATGCCATTTTCTTTTTAGTATTTTACCTTGCTTGATAGTTTTTTTTTTCATTTTCAGAAGAGCAATAATTTAATCAATAAGTATTTAGTTGTTGTAAAACATATTGATCATAGAGTCCTGGATGGAGGTGGATGATGGTGAGAAGGATGGAGGGTGAGGCCTTTCTCTGCTGGCCCTGGACATGTGCCTGCAACTCCCACCAGCCGGTGTGTCTGAGGGTTCAGGATAGTCCCCAGGAAATGATCTACAGTCAGGTTTCAGGAGACATCAACTTTATTAAGGCCCTAGCCATCATGTGTGGCTCCTAAGTTTTAAACCAGGGGTCTCAAACTCGCGGCCCTCTGGACAATATTTTGTGGCCCCCGGCCGGCCTTCAAATATAGCAGTATTCGCAATTATTTGTTACCGAATAATCGCAATAAAAATCGCATTAGTAAGAAAAAATCACATTAAACATTCGCATACCCGAGCAGTTTTTTTTCTTACTAATGTGATTTTTTTATTGCGAATATTCAGTAAGCGAAATCCCTTATGCGGCCCTGCCTCACCCAGACTTTGCCTCCTGCGGCCCCCAGGAGTTTGAGATACCTGCTTTAAACCTTTTAAGCAGGCTCTTTATAGCTACCCTGACATCTCAACTTGTTTCTGCCAGCCACTTCTCTTGCTGAATCTTCTCTCTCCCTCCTCCAGAATCTCCCCTCTGTCTCTCAAGGTGAGCAAAACAGGAAGCGAAAGACCTCTCCAGATGTGGGCAGGTCTGCCTCTCAGCATGCGCAAAACAGGAAGTTAGGGGGAGTAACATCTGTTCTTCTTTAAAAAACAAAAAGAGCATAGGTTACAGAGGCAGAAACCTTGATATTCCCAAAGGTCACAAAGTCTAAAGTGAAAATTAACATATCAGCCCTTTCCATAAACATAACTTTTCTGCAAGATATACCGGTAGCTTAAAATTTTCTTAATTTAAAATTTCTTAATTTTCCAAGCACTATCCTGGAACATCATTGTTGCTATTGTTTAACCTTTCTTACTTAATGCTATTTAATCAAGCAGTTTTCCCTGGAACTTCCTGTTCCTTTTATAACCTTCCCTAAACATAATTACAAGAACATTTATACAGAAAATACAGTTTGAAAACAGGTCACTACATTAAAGCACACAATAAAACATCACGCAATTGGAAATATTAACTATGGAAAACTACAAAGCACATTTAAATTAGCAAGAAAACGACTTTGATCAAGAGATATACCTAGGGGCCAGGCAGTGGCGCTGGAGGTAAGGTGCCTGCCTTACCGCCCTAGCCTTGGATGGACCGTGGTTCGATCCCCCCGTGCCCCATATGGTCCCCAGGCCAGGGGCGACTTCTGAGTGCACAGTCAGGAGTAACCCCTGAGCATCACTGGGTGTGGCCCAAAAACAAAAAACCAAACAAAACAAAACAAAAAAGAGATATACCTAAAACAAAGTTAGATGCAGGTGGTTTTAAAATAAAATTTTCAGTTGTGCTTCGCTGTTCTCTATTTCTTTTTTTAAGTTTTTATTCAACCACCAAATTGTCCAAACATGAATATAGTGTGGACGTCCCCAATTTATCCCATCACCTAACACCAATTGTACAGACGCTGGGCTTTTCCCAGGCCGCTCACCACGTGGCTTTACTTCCATGGAATCCTGGGCCCCACAGATGAGTCTGGGAAGAAGCTGCTTGGTTCCACTTGCCTGGTCCAGAGCTTCTCCACAGCTGCAACTTGTTGCCTGCGGTCTGGGCGTTCAAAGTTCAAAGTGGTCCGAGCTGATGGTCCAAAATTTTCAAAGCAGAATCCTTTGTCCAGTTGAGGTTGTCATCCAAAAAATCAGTCCACCTTCAATAAAATATTTTTTCTCGTCCCTTTCCAATCAGTTGCCTCCATAAGTCTCTGCAGATAGGGAGGCCTTGGTCTTTGGAACAAGGGCTTTTTGGAGAAAAATCTCAGTCCTGGGCTTCGGATGGGGGATCCAAGCTTTCACCTTCCGTCCTTCACTGGCCCTTCTGATCCCAGTAGGGGACTCTGCCATGTCTAAAAAAGGCTTCACGTGGTGGCCCAGGCTTTTGGGCTCACTCCAGCTGAAAAGAACCAAAATCAAACACAAGAAAAGGAATCTCACCGTCATTGCTGTCTTCTCGATCCAGGGTTCAAATTATTAATCATAGAATCCGGATGGTGGTGGATGAAGTTGAGATAGATGGAGAAAAAGGCCTTTCTCTGCCAGCCGGGCCACATGCCTGCAATTCCCTACCATCCAGCTCAGGGTTCAGGATAGCCATGAGGAAATGATCCACAGGCAGTCAGGTTTCAGGAGACATCAACATTTTTAAGGCCCTAGCCACCATGTTTGGCTCCTAAGAGAATTCAGAAAGAGAGGTGGCTGGCAGAAGCAAGTTGAGATGTCAGGGCAGCTGTAAAGAGCCTGCTTAAAAGGTTAAAAGCGGGGGCCGGGCGGTGGCGCTGGAGGTAAGGTGCCTGCCTTGCCTGTGCTAACCTAGGAAGGACCTCGGTTCGATCCCCCGGTTCCCCATATGGTCCCCCGTGCCTGCCAGGAGCGACTTCTGAGCGAATAGCCAGGAGTAACCCCTGAGAGTCACCGGGTGTGGCCCAAAAACCAAAAAAATAAAAAAAAATAAAAAAAAAAAGGTTAAAAGCTTAGAAGCCACACATGGTGGCTAGGGCCTTAGTAAAGTTGATGGCTCCTGAAACCTGACTGCCTGTGAATCATTTCCTCGTGACTGCATTGAACCCTGAGACCCGCTGGGTGGTAAGAAGTTGTAGGTATGTGGCCTGGGCCAGCAGAGAAAGACCTTACTCTCCATCCAGCTCACCATCATCCACCACCATCAAGGACTCAACAATAAATATGTTTTTCAACATTTACTAACATAAGCATTTAAGAAAATATGTGTCCCTCATAGAATAGCTTTAGCTGCATGCTATACATTTTTAATGGCATACTTCCTCATGGTCAAAATCTTGCCTGATTTCTCATATGATTATTATTATGTCTATTGGATCTTTGAAGTCACGGTTTCATTTCCAAACACTTACTGTTAATTTGGTTTTTATAAAAGAATATGCTCTACATAATTGTAGTATATCTAATTTTTGACACCGATTTTATAGATTATAATATACTTAATTTGAGTAAAAGTCTCCTTTGTAACAAAATCTTGAGTCTTTATGTGCAATTGTCTTCACTTGCATGTTTATAAGTGTGTATGTATCTGATCATATCTCCTGATCCTACTTTTTTTGTTTGTTTGTTTGTTTTTGGGTTACACCCGGCAGTGCTCAGGGGTTACTCCTGGCTCCATGCTCAGAAATTGCTCCTGGCAGGCACGGGGGACCATATGGGGCACCGGGATTCGAACCGATGACCTTTTGCATGAAAGGCAAATGCCTTACCTCCATGCTATCTCCCGGGCTCCTGATTTTTGTCACCTGTTTCTTTCACATACTAGGAGTTCTACTATAATGTCCCCAGTGATTATTAAGTTGTTTAATTTTGTCAATTTTTTGTTTCATGTATTTTTTAGATTATCTGACAACTATATCAATTTAGGTCTTCCTAAACTATGACCTTATATGAAACATCTCTTACTTATTTTTAATAATGTGCCTGTTTTTTAATTTATTTTTTGGTATTTGAAAATGTATGAACTTTCTTTTATAATAAGTACTTTAATTACAAAAATTTTGAATTTCTTTCTTTCATATTCCATTTCTTTACTCTCACTTTGTGAGTTTTGTGCAGTATGTTTCTTATTTCCAGCATATTTTATTTTGCGTCCATTGTGAAATCTTTTCTGATGGTTAGACAGATCAGCATTTAAAATAATGTCCTCTTGGGGACAGAGCATTGGTGCAAGCGGTAGGACGCTTGCCTTGCACGCCTGGCATCCCACATGGTCCCCCCAACCAGTAGTGATTTCTGAGCACATAGCCAGGAATAACCCCTGAGCATCACTGGGTATGGCCCAAACAACAATAACAACAGCAAAATGTCCTCTTAATGTAAATCTAATATAGGTTCCTTCTGACCCATTTTCCTATTTCCTCTAATTACCCTTTAATTGAATACTCTGCTCTGTTAAACAGATCAATGGAGTCCTCAGTTGTCATTTTATTGTTTTGATTTTGGAGCAACCCCCAATGCTACAGGGCCTACTTCTGGCCCTCTACTCAAGGATCACTCCTTGTGAGAAGAGAGGACTAGATAGAGTACCAGAGATGAAACCTGGGTGAACTCCCTATAAGACAATCACCCTAATTGGCTCACAGAATCTTTCTGACCCCAAGATCTAGTGTTGTTACAACTTTGAATTTGAAATGCCATTTTGTTTTAATGGTCAGTTCTTTGCTAATTTTTTTTTTATTTTGTTCTCTAGCACCTTTGAAACATGTGTCTGAGAGTTTCAAATCCTTGCTAATTAACTCCATCACTAGGAATTCTGGTCGCACTGTATCTCTTATTTTTCTAAATTTTGTGGCATTTGTTCTTATCTCCTGGTATGCTACATGCTGTTTCATAGAATACCTGACATTGAATGCAAAAATTATGAAAGTAATTTGAAGCTCTGAAGATTGTTACTTTTCTCCCGAGAGGATTTATTTTGCTTGTGGGAGACAGTTTGGGTGGAGAAAATCACTCAAGTTCAGTTAATGGTGGAGAGAATGGGATGCTGGCTTACAAATGGGAGGGAAAATTAGATCCACCCCCTCTATTCTTCAGCTCTGAATATCTTCAGAGCCTCATCTGAAAGTCTGGGAAATCTATGTGGACCCCTTCTCTTTGGTATGCCTTAAAGATAATTTTGTGCCTCAAGATGTAGAAAATGGTATGTTTTGTGTGTGTGTGTGTGTGTGTGTGTGTGTGTTTGAGAGAGAGAGAGAGAGAAAGAGAGAGAGAGAGAGAGAGAGAGAGAGAGAGAGGAGAGGAGAGGGAGAGAGGGGAGAGAGAAGAGAGAGAGAGGGGTGGAGAGAGATATGCAGGAAATTACACAAAGTATGTGTTCAACAACATTATATCCCCAGATTCTTTATTTATTTTTTTTCGGGTTCAGCAATTGTATTTAACGAGGGAAGGCGGCAGCCTCCCCACCCTCTTCTCGGTGGTGACTCAGGCTCGGATCCCCCGAAAATACTGCAAGAAGAAGCAAAGGCCATTGTGAGAAGTATGGAGATACTGGGAGCAGCGCTGCTGTGTGTCGGGGCCTGGGTTTCACCTCTCCACACCGTTGAGTGGGCGGTGAGCTAAGGCCCCAGTGGCTGTGGGCGCCGAATCTCACCCGGGGCTATGGGCAAAGCTGCGGGTGATTTTCAACCAACGCCAATATCCCCAGATTTTTCATTGCAGTGTCAGAATTAAAAAATGCTTTAAGGGAGAATATAGAACAGAATATTGAGCCTGTGTCATTGCTCTTCCATTCTCTGAACTTCCTCTCCAAAATAATCTCTGCTTATGTCCTCCAGACTGAGGAGCTCTCTGAAGCCTTAAAACACAATTTTCTAGGCATGCTTTCTCAATAATCTTATGTCTCTCAATGGGAGTGTTGTTCTACAACCAGTTAGACTTCCCAAGTTGTCTAATTATTCCAAGAGTTCTTGAAGTGAAAGCTAAATGATAATCCTGGCCACCCCCACCCCCCCACACACACAACCTAGGTCCAACACTTTCACTCCATGGTCTGTCTAACCACAAAACTAAATTTCTTTCTACTCAGGCCTCTATTTCTTATCTCAGTCTTGGGTCTTGGGCAATTGTCAAAGATCTGTTGATAACATATTATTAATTCTTATGGAGGAAAGTTTTCCTAAAGAACTCTTGTATTTTATTTTAATCAAGAGGGTAACAAAGGCTTAAAGAATAACTGTATTGGCAAAACAAGAGGCAAAGTTTATGGTATTTGGATTTCAATCATACAATGGAGACATCGACTCACTCCAGAGACAAATTTGCTTTTTCAATTTCCCTCTCCAACTATGGTCCTTCCACTTTCCAAGATATTTTATTTGTTCCTCCATCATATTAAAAGAGATTGTATGCTACTGTGTATTCAGGAAGCTGATAAAATAATCCAACTCAACAGGACTAATTCAAAAGACATTCAGAAATCAATAATTTTTATCCAGAGATACTTAAGAGACAACAAGGATTGTTCTCCATTTCCTGCAAAACTCAAATACCCAAGATGTCAGGCAGGTGGGGAATTTTAAAATGTAAAATGGGACCATTTATAACTGTTTGACTTGTGAAATTAATTTAACTTCTTTTAGTCTTGGCTTTATTCTCCACAAAGTCAGTATGAAAATATTATTCATTCTGTAAGGTTGTTGAAAAATTGTTTGAAATAATGCACAGGATTTTTAAATAATTGAGTAAGTTTTCAGATTTTACAAAGAGTTAGATGTAAAATAATTATCTAATAGATAAATGAATGTGAAGTTCATTGTAAAGTGAAAGGCTGAAACGTTCACTGTTTCTTTTTTGTATTAGAGTCCCCTTTGACTAAAAAAGTCCCTTCCCCTAATTTTACAAGAATAGGTTTTCATACTGCTCCAGTATCTACTTTTATTAGAATGAATGGGGGAGGTATTGCAGAAAGGATAATAACTAAAGATGATTTTCCTAGGCATAGAATTTAAAGGTCAACAGAAAAGAAGGGTTGAATTCAAGGACACTAGACCTAGTGGTGAGAGAACATCTCCTTATTTCTAGATTGGAGCATGGTCATTTTAGAATGTTCCCTAGTTACAGATGTGGAGGGACTAGTTTCTTTTACAGACTGTGGGTCTCATCCCACAACATCATGTGAGGAAAGATACACCAGGGAATTCCTAGAGGGACATTTTTGTGATTTCAGGATCTGGTCTTTTTCTCTGGAGCTGTCTTCTGGTCCTCAATGGCTTCTGTTATATCACTTTCTACCATCACAACTTTCCTCTCTATAATATGACAGTACCCATAATTTAAGGGCAGTTAAAGACTTTTTGATGAGTGATTTTTAAAATTTTTTTCAAAATCTAAAACTTTCATATTTGAGATTTTGGTGACACTGACTCACACTTATATTTCATGTTAAAACAGATATTTGTACATCATATTTTTATTTACATGACTCATTAATAACCAATATTGCAGTTTAAAATAGGTAGGATTGAAACAGTAGAAATAGTTGCCATTTACAAGTATATTTGTTTATAAACGTTTTCATTTTCATTTATGATCAGGTTACTTGTTACATTTTATAACCTTATTATCCATTTTATTTTATTATTTTCGGTTTGAGATCCATTCCCAGCAGTGTTCGGTGCTTTTTGCTCTTAGGAAACACTCCTGAAGGAACTTGGAAGACCATATTGGGTGTCAGGGATTGAATTCAGGTCAGTTGCAAGCAAGATAAGCGCCCTGTTTTGAAGTTGCTCCAACTCCATCATTATCCGTTTTTAGAAAGAACAAAGATCAAGGCAATGCTTAAACTTAGACTCAGGTTGTGAATCCAATTTCCTCTTCAGCACCACAAACTTGGATTCCCAAAAGTGCCCCCAATGAAGGTTTCAGAATCTAGAGGCAGTGTTTTCTGCATGTCAATATGTAGATAGAAGGATTGATATAATCCCTATGCTGTGCTCACAAGGAACTGGGAAGGAAGATAAAGGCAATTGAAGTTCTAAAGACGGGATGTTTTTATGATCTTTAAATCAATAAATTATCTTCAATATAATATATTTATTAAGAAATATATTTTATCAGGAACTAGAGTGATAGTACTGTGTGTAGGACATTTATCTTGCATGGGAGCCAACCCAAATTCAATCCCCAGAATACCATCTAACCACCCACGGCCTGCCAGGAATAATCCCCGAGTTATTTCTTCCATATACTTTCTTCCATATACTTTCTCCATATACTTTCTCAAACAAGAGAGAGGTAGGAAGAGATGAGGATGAATACTTTGCCATTGGTAAGGAGTTACAGCAAATATAATGGGTTTAATAGAAATAGATATTCAATTTCAAAAATATTCAATTCTTTTTCTACTACATTTTTCTCAATTAATAATGTAACTTAGAATTTATGCTTTGTAAATTGCCCTATATCAGAAAGGCATATGAAATTTGGAGGTAGAGATGCAATGCATTTACGTTTTCTCATGAAAAAATTGCCAGTTCAAAAATCCTTGTTCCTAAAGTGTTACTTTTTCTACTAACTATACATTACTTTCAAATTTACTTAATGTTGATATCATATTATTCACAATTCATTTTTAATAATATTAAAAATGCTTGGCTTTTTGTGACTTGACTACCCTTATCACCATTTTATTTGAACTGTTAATATATATATATATATGAAATAGAGAAATTTGAGTTTCTAGAGTATTAAATAAGAGAATTTTGACAATCTCAATTTCTCGCTGTACTGTTTTTTTTTGTGTTTAAGTCAAAGTACTAATGTTACAAGACTAAAGGTGGATTCTAGAATTTAGAATACTTAAGCTGTTTCTTCTTGTTTACTCACTGAGGGAGAGGAAATTGAGAGGATAGCATATGTTGCGTTACAGTACTATGAATGGCTCCTTTACTCCTCTGTAAAAGTTTATAAACCTCTCTCAAAGTAGAGTATATATTCAGGCCCTAACCTCAGGGTCTGTCTCTATCATCCATGGATATGAACTTGATGATTCTTTCTAAAACTAGGAACCCCTGTGGTTTTTGAGGATGGATAGGTACCAGCCAAGGACTAACAGACTCCAGACTTGACCTTGTTTTCCTTTATTATAAAACTGTCGTGCAAGCTCCCAGTTGAGCCTCTCAATATGAGGTCCAGCTTGGATGAGTGGGATGATAAATGGGCAGAGGATATGAATGAGAGAATGACCAACTACCTATGTGCCTAAGCCATATACAAAACATTGATCATGTGGTAAACATTTAAAGAACATCATTCATCCAAAGACACCACATTCAAGACCACCATCTCTTGGCAAAAGAGGGTTTTGCTAGTGAGAACAAGAAAACTAAGAGTCAAGGAACAGAGAAAAGGCTAAGTAAGTGTGGGGGAAAATTTGTACTCTTAGCCAGTATATTTATGATTTATATTCCTTTATCATTTATATTCCATTACTATCCTCCCTGTATGGCTCTCATTCCACTTAGTGGGAAAATAGACTGAAACTTAGTATTTGATTGGAAATGATCATGCCAATGTCCCTCCCCAACAGCCATGTTTCCCTCTGTAAAACACTTACACACATGTATCCATGCACATACAGTGGATATACATCTCCCTTCCCAATTATCTCAAAATTAATATGAGCTAGTATTAAATTGTTTTTTTTTTAATGAGAACCCCTCACTGAAATGGTGACAAGCTTAAAGAAAAACAAAACCAAACAAAACAAGTTACAACTTGCAAGTCAAAGTTGCTTTATTTTATCAAACAACCATGATGCTACGGACTTACCTTGAGTGCAGCCAAGCAAATAATGTGTCCTGAGCTTTCTATCATGTACCATTATAATTAGCTCTGTCAGGTCTTAGCCCTGCAACCCTCATGCAGATAATATGATAATATGTCTTCATAACCAAGTGACCTTACATGCACAATATTTCTCCCCTTATGAAGATTGCATGTCAATAAAGTAATTGAGTCTCAGCGGCTGCAGCGAGGGAAGATTTAGGTGATTGGACGTGCAGAGCAGTGATGTATGACCATTATTATTCCTCTTGTCAGGGAGGCGCATACAAGCGAGGATGGCCAGGATATGACAGGGTTGACGGGTTGCGTTTCATTAAAAAAAATATTACTGTTAATCACCACTCTATTCTTTTCAAAGTCACAGAAGAAGGAAACTCTTTTTTCATTTTAGTTGGCAGGGAACAACCCAAATGGGAGCAACTGAAATGTGTGATTTTCTGGCTGTGGCCTCTAGCAAAGCATCTTTTTTATTTTGGGGGTTCATTTGCAAAGATGATGAGTATCATGAGTTGAACAACAGTGGGAGCCACTAGGACCTCCTGGATTTCCATACTGAGAAATCCTTGGGTTTCCCTTGCAGGAAGAACCTCTGCTGACTTGAAAGTGTCTTTTATTCTGATAGTGCTTTCTACTCTTTGAGGCAGAGAGAAGCTTAGAAGTTCTAGAAAATAAAAAGGATGGAAATGGGAGAGAACTGACTTGGAGACAACTATTTTTACTTAAATTAATTTGTTTAGACAATTTCACACTTGGAACATTTACATTTTTCCTGCTTAAAACAAAGAAACACACTGCTTCTCTAGTACATTTGTCTTATGATATCACAACAGCTGGAGACTGGTAGCCTTAGTAGGATTTTATTCCATGTTGAAATAGCTTGAAAAAGATGTAGGGAACAAGATGCAGTCTTCCGTCGCTGCACATGTTTTCTCTTCTTGTTCCAGACTACGCCACCTTAGGCATGTTGGCATTATTCTTTTCTACTCCCTAGAAAGCTGTCTTTTTGCTTTCACTCTCTAAATGTTGAGATCATTGCTGATGTTCCTTCTAGGGCAGTTGGGAGAGGTGGGAGAGAGTGAGAATCTTTCCAAGGGGGAGAAAGTCAACAACACAAGCATGTTTTATTGACAAAGGAGCTTCTGATGTCTTAGCATCTTTGTTCAGACTTAATGGACTATGAGATATCAGCCTTATTGAAAAAGAAGCTGATGATATCACCTTCTGGACATAGGATTAGCCCTATGATTTATAGAGGAAAATTAGCCAGGGCATCCTCATATTACAGGTCTGAGTGGCTTCTACCAGGCTAGCAAGAGAGAATAGTGTAGAAGTAAGAGATAGTTTCCTATTTCCTTCTGGAAAACTGGTAGATAGTTTTGGGGGAAGAAAATCCTATTTTATTTCACTGTTTCTGCTCTATTAAAGAATATAGCTCATGTACCTAAGTTATCAAAGGAGCTTAAATGTTCAGAGAAATTGTTAAACCATGTATGAACCAGGAGTGATGGTTAGAACATAGTTTCAAAGGCACTATTCTGTGAGTTCAGTCTCCAAATTTTCTCACAGTTCATCACATTCTACACATCTAATGACAAAAATATTTTATGCTTTTTTAAAAAAAATTCCATCTGGGGCCCGGGAGATAGCATGGAGGTAAGGCGTTTGCCTTTCATGCAAAAGGTCATCGGTTCGAATCCCGGTGCCCCATATGGTCCCCCGTGCCTGCCAGGAGCAATTTCTGATCATGGAGCTAGGAGTAACTCCTGAGCACTGCCGGGTGTGACCCAAAAACCAAAAAAAAAAAAATCCATCTGAAATAGAGATTATATCCATTTCTCATTTTGGACAGTTTGCTTCCGAATGAATTTTAAATACCAGAATGGATGTTAGAGACACTTAGAAGACTGATTTCAACAGTCCATCCCTATTAATTTGCTCACATCAAAATTCTACAAGTGAGGGCCAGTGCGATAGTACAATGGGTTAGGCTCCTATCTTGCACAATACTGAACTTATTTCAATCCCTGGCATTATATCTGATCTCTAAGTTCTGCCAAAATGAGTGCAGAACGAGTAGTAAGTTCTGAGTACTGCTGGATGTGAACCCCCAAACAATTTATTTTTTGTTTTAACAAAATTTTAGCTGCTCATTAAAGTTAGATGTGCACTTGTGCATGTAAATACAACTCTCTCTGAAGAACATATTAACCTGCTATCAGTTGTTGACATCTGAGTAGAAAATAATGATTTAAGTTATTTCATGGGTATTGCAAAAGAAGCAAGCCTATTTCTTAGACTGAATACAAATGACTGAAGTGTAATGATAGGCATAGCAATGTAGGAGATATAGGTATAGAAAGAGTCTATAACTTTATGCAAGTGAAATATACATTGTTCATTTCTGTTTGCTTGAGCTCTTCCATGACTTAATTTTCTCCTGCAACTCATCAACTTTAACTCTTCTCTGGGGATAGTAATAAGAGCATAGACTTCAGGTCAAATTGTGTCTTTTCAAATCCCAACTCTTCTGTTTAGCCGCTTATAGCTTGAGATAGGATCAAAGCTTCTATAGATTTAGATTTCTCATTTTCAGAAGAGGAGATCCTGGTGTTCTTATTCAGCATGGCTACTAATGTAACATTCTTAGAATATTAGCAAAGTTTTAGAAATATAACTGACTCTGATTACCATTTCAATTGATGACTTGTGATAAAGGTCTTATATTTGTTGTTGGCGGTGGTGAACAGGAAGATAAAGAGATAACAGATCCTAACTATATTAAATAGATTGGAAAATTTTTCTGGCAGTAATTTTCTTTTATAAAGCTTGAGTATAGATTAGTTATTTTCAATTGTCTCCCCCTTTAGTTCTGTTTTAAGTAAAATATTTGAAGATCATATGCCAGTTTTTTTAAGCTACACTCATGGAATGGACCCAGCTCCTGCTCACACTTACGCTTCCTTTATGTCAAGTCTCTACAGGTATCCACAAAGCTATCCCACCATCATGAACAGAAATCCACAAGCCAAAGGAATCCCCAGACAAAACAAGCAATCCCCATAACAAAGCTTTCTACCAGGGTTCAAATTCTCATGCTAATTTGTCTGATTCTCTTGCCTTATAGAAACATTTGGGCTGGAAATCATCTGTTTCATGTTTGTTAACACAACACTGAGTTGTGTTAATATAGTAAGGAGAATTCAGCAGGATTTACCCATATAGTTTACTCTATATCCCCAAGACTGGCTCCAGTCATCTCTAATCCATTTTTTAGTTGTTTGATTATTGGTATGTTACAGGAAATAACATTTTTCTCCAATGTAATATTGGTAAGCTATCAAAAAAGTCTTAATATCATGTCTACTATGTTAATTTTTATAGGTGAAGACTAGAGTGAGCTTGTCACTTGCCCATGATCAGTGCTACTAAATAACATAATCCATTCTTAAAATCATTCTTTAGAATATTAGCCTTTTCTACAGTTGTACTTATAGAAGAACTTGTTAGGATGAAAGCTCATACTGTGGCCCTTCCTTCTCCAACCCATAGGCAGTATTTCTCAGAGTGGATGATATGCCCTCCTAGGAGTAGACATATTGGTAGAAGGTTTGCATGTATTTGGAGTTGTGTTCTGTGTTGTGTTGACTTCAAGAAAGTTGATTTACATAGGACTACTGGGTTGATTTTTCCACCTGGAAAGGAAGTTGAAGTCCAAATAAACTTGAAAACATTTGTCCTATATGATCTCTTGAATAATTTGCAGCAATATATACACAAATGACATGGAAGATTGACATCTGTACAGACTCTGAGTAGATGAAAGCCCAGAACAAGAAGTTCAGAAAGTATTGGCACCTGCCAAAAGATGAATGAACTACTAGAGGAGTAGAAAAGGAAGGTGAGGGGCAAAAGATCATTCCCTCCATTAAATTCAAAAGAGTAGATGAAGAACCCAATACAAGTTTTCGTCAAATCACCATGAATTAGAAATAAATTGAAAAGCCAAAAATGCAATTTTGCATAGCATGTTGGATAACAAAGAAAGGGTACTTTCTCCCAGGTACCAGAGCTCTGATATGGATTGTCAGACTGTTTCATCTGTGAGACCTGGGCAACTTCTAACAACTTTCTGGATTTACAGGTACTTTGCCTACAACTGCTAACACTGCACTTGGGCTCCATGTTCTTTATGCCCATCTATCTCCCTGGATTCTTTCATTGTTAAATCAGTGTCAGATGGTAGACTCTATGTGCCCCAAGTACAAAGGTATTAGATTTGAGAACACAGGCTGAAATAAATAAAATAATGGAAGCCAGAACTAAACACAGGGTCACTTCTCAGGCAAGGAAACAGCTAATAAGTATTGTGAGTGCTTTCCATGGGGCAGGCTCGGGAGTACATTTCCTGGACTAGCAGTTATAGCATGGCCTGCCCCCGAGTCTCGTTTCACACTAGCTTGTGTGATTAGTATTGATGCCTATCACTTGGTGGCTGCCAAGCTGTTGATTCTGTGAAAGACCAAAGCTCTAGTTATCTGGTAATCAAAACTCTTCTTGAGAGCTGGGATAGGGGAAATTGGGGAAGCAGAAATAGCCTTTTCTGAAGACTGACTGAGGCCATGGATCATGTTGCTGGTTTGTAGTTTCTTTTGGCCTGATCCTTCGATTTCTCCAGCCTGTTCTTTTCCTGTATTACCAGGTCACTGTTCTCATTTATCACAGAATCAAATTGTCACCCATTGAGTCTAAGCTGGTATGACCTCCCTATCCTGTGCTAAACTCAGATGTCACTAGAAAGACTCATGTGACAGTGCAAGAAACAAGAATACTTTTGCATATTGAGGCTAAAAACCAATTCATCACCTCTGACTAATTCCCAAATCCAGGGTTAGACTTTGCATGCATGATTGGTGCTTAAGATTATTATTATCCACTCAACCTCACCTTGGCTGAAGTCTTTTTAAATGTCTTTTCTAAAATACAAAAGTTACAAACTCAAAGGATTAGTAACAGGAGAATAAAAAATAATTTTCTTCCTTGCATAATTATATGGTAACTATTGCTTTTGCAACTCCTTTTTTCTTAGTTGATAACTTTTATGTAATACTCTCCAAAGAATCAATATACTGATAATAGTCAACTTCAAATTGACTTATCTCTTTCCCAGGCTTCTTTTGGAACTCTTTAAGAGTTTTTTTTTCTTCATTCTTTTTCTTTTCTTTTCAGTTTTTTTTTGGGGGGTCACACATGGCTGTGCTCAGGGGTTACTTATGGCTCACTCTGTGCTCAGAAATCACTCTTGGCAGGCATGAAGGACCATATGGGATGCCAAAACTTGAACCACCATTGGTCCTGGTTAGGCTGCATGCAAAGCAAAGATCCTACTGTTGCTGTGCAATTTCTCCAGCCCCCAAAGCTTTCTTTTTTAATATCTCTCCTTTTCCCACTCCCTTTCTTTTCCTTATCTTTGCTCCATTTTTTCTATTTCTCAGTCATTCTCTCACTCTTACCAGCAACTAATAAAGAAAACAAATGACTTTATTACTACTTTATTTAAAGAACAAATGGAAATTGAGCTTGTGCAAAATACTTTATTAAGTGCATAGTATAGTCATCCATCAAGCAACTAGCTAACTAAAAAAATTCTATCAAGAATTTATCATTACCCTAGCATAGGCTAGAATTTCAGGATACAATGAACAAGATGAGATCATCCTCAAATACCTCACCACCTAATAGGAAAAGAGAACAACTAGCATATGTATTAAGTGAGAAGTGAGATAGATGTATGTTATGTACATATATACACAAAAATGTACAGGTACATATAAAGATCCACAAACAAAAAATCCATCTAAATTGTTTGCTAGGATTTGGAACTTTTAATTTCATTCTTGGGTTAACTCGGCAAACATTTAATATTTGCTAAAATCTAGGTACATTATTAGATATTGGGCTTCTACAAAGAAATTAATTTTTTATTGTTATGCTCATTATGAAAAAACAATCTGGAAAGAATGCATACCAACCTTTCTGTCCCATGGATTGAACTACTCAGGATTCTTAGGGTTTTACACTACCCAGTAACAAACTTACTGATCAACATCTGTTTGTATATGTGAGCCAACATTTGAAAACTGTCATTCTGTTTAATTTTATAGAGAAACTAAGCATCACCTAAACTAAACATGCATCACTAGTTCTCAAGAAAGAAGAAAACTACAATTAAATATGTGCAAATGAATTTAGAGATATTCTCTGATCATATTCCACTTTATGCAAATGAGATCATAAGGCACTAGCAGCGTTTGATGAATTCTTCAAGTCACATGGGAAGGCACTGGCATAACCATTACTTGTTCATGGCCAGACAAAATTCTCCCACGAGGGTGAAGGGTCCCAGTTCCTTACACTTCTGTACATCTTGACCTAGATCTCTTTTGCGTGAAACCTTAGAAATTGCATCAAATTACACAAGGCTTTATCGAATGACTAAGCAAAACTTTGTGTGACAATTTTCAGAATAAAGGGGATAGACTTTGGAGTAATGAGAACTAATATAGATAAACCAAGACTGAGCAGAGACAAGTCAGGCAGATCAAGTATTTCACCTTCCTGTTGTCCAAAAGAAAGGCTCAAACAGAAATTGAGAAGTGATTTTTTCTCGAAGTCACTCAGTCTTCCATTGGGGATTTCTGTGACATGATTCCTTATCATCTTATTTTTGGTTGTTACTTTTCACAGATTATTTGGGGATTATCTTCCCAATGGGGTGTTGGTTAAGTCATCAATTCCTTCATAGTTCCCACATGTTTTCAAAAGTTATCCAGCAGCAAAATTCAGGATTGAATATTATTTTTTCTTAAAAAACTTAAAAATAATAAAACCCTTCTTTCCTAAGTTTTTCTGATACACATCTTCTTGCCAGAGACAATGGAGGTAAAAGGATGGAACCGATGAAGTCAAGAAAAAGCAGAATCTGGATGAATCTTTGAGCCTTGGGGAAAACGAATAAACAAAATGAATTCCTTTGGACCATTGGGTTATTAGCTCTTTCTCAAATTGACTGTTGCCTCAAAGATGAGAAATAGTAAAGAAGACTGAAATGCCATATCAGTTTGGTGTGCTGGGAGGGACTTTAAATGTGTCCTTAAATGAGTTCCATACCTCAGTCACTTCATATCAACTGTACATTGGCAAGTGGGCCTGAGAAAGTGGACAAAGGTGGAAACAATAGTAGAGTTTGTGACATGGAGGCTCATTTCCATTATGTTAAATCTGACCTCAAGCTCCAAAGACAGGACACTGGAGAGAAGTGGATCTGGAAGCAAATGTCAATGCAATAAATAATCCACACACTCTGAAGAGGATGAAATGGGTTCAGGAATTCCAACATACAAGCTTTCCACTCTCAAGAAGTAGGCAGCTCAATGAGGGAATTCCAGAAACAAAAGAAGGCATTTTCCTGAGCCCCAGGATATTTACTGGGAAGAATCAGACCACAACCCTGGGTGGAGTTTAAGTGGTCTTCAGACCAATTCAAGGTACTATATGCAAAGATAGTTTCCAACTAATGAATAACAAAGCATATACTAAGTAGGATGGAACTGATTAATCCCACACCATATTGAATTTTCTCACAGACATTAACTTTTTGAGTGGAAAATTGTCAAGAAATGGCTTCCAATGCCTTTGAATTTGAGAGTGAGAGAAAGAAAAAGGAAAAGAAAAAGTCCAGTCAGGACTCCCTTGCCTTGGGAAGGAAGGCAAACAAGGTAGTTGGTATGACCTAAAAAACTTCTCTTCTGCCTTCATCTTCTCTATATTGCAAGGCAGACCCTGGTAAACTGGAGTGTGTGTGGTAGTTCTACAGTGCCCTTCCACACACACTGCTTGCTACTGAGTGCAGGTGACATAGTGCTTGTTTGTAAAGCTACACCTGAGGGCCCTGAGGAAAGAATCTGTCTTTAGAAGAAAGGATCTGTGTTTATACACCCCCTTGGGCAGCCAGGCTGACCATTCATGGCTTCTAGGAACCAATGGGTGGCATTTCTAAGTCTGGTTTGGATATTCAATTTATCTTTGATCATGGAATCTTGGCAATATTTGATACAGTTGAGTGACCTTCTGTAGGTCAGATCAGGTTTTGTTTTGATTGAGTAAAGAGCAACCCAAAGCAGACCAGGAGAATTTCTGCTTATTCTCCCTTCACACACCTCAACCACTCATTTCTTCTGCTCCTCAAACGATGGTCTGCTGGTTTGAGGGCACATTTTCTCCTCTTTGTGAACACTTCAAACTTAGAAGGGTAGCCCCAGAAGATAGTAAGAGCAAAAGCTCAGGGCTATTTTAATCTCAGCCATAGACTTTCACAATTTATATAAATAATAACTGAGAGAGATAGGAGTGGGGAGAACTGACAGGGTAAGAAGTCATTTGAAACACAATGGCAGAATAATAAGCACTCAAACACAATAGAAACAAAGGCCAGGAGAATTGGTCTTCAGTAGGAAATGTGCATCTTGAGGGAACTGGGGAGAGGTAGGGTTGCAGTGACTATGGTGACGGGATGAGGTCAGCCAGGAGGATGTGGTGGTACTGAAAGATGACTGAAAGAGTTCTTATTTTTTTTTTTTTTGGTTTTTGGGTCACACCCGGCAGTGCTCAGGGGTTACTCCTGGCTCCATGCTCAGAAATTGTTCCTGGCAGGCACGGGGGACCATATGGGGCACCGGGATTCGAACCGATGACCTTTTGCATGAAAGGCAAACGCCTTACTTCCATGCTATCTCCCGGGCCCTGAAAGAGTTCTTTATGAAGGCCTATCAGCAACTATATTGGAAATCACAGTTCAAATAATTCTCTATCAATATATTTTATATATACATCTATAACTATGTTTACATATACTTTTAGTATCTGTTTATAGGTATATAATGTCTCTTGTAGAAGCAGACTGGTAAGAAGCCTATGGGAGGTGAGGAGCACTGGTGAAGGAATTGAAGTTGAAATCTTATATGCCTGAAACTCACTCATAAATGACTTTGTAATTTTCTGACTACATTTTTAAAAATTGTGTAAAAATATTGTTTAAAAGAATAGAAAGCTGACTTTGAGTTTGAACAGTAAAACTGAGGAGGTTGGTCTTGGCCCAGCAGGGCTCATTCTTCTATTCTAAGGGCTCATTCTTCTATTCTAAGCACTTAGCCCAGCCAGATAACAGGAGAACCTTTTGCAGCTGTTTTTCTTCAAGTTATAGAATTTTACTACAACAAAGGAAATTGGAGATTATCTCTGCAGATGAAGAAACCGATATCCAATGAAATTAAGTGACTCTTCCAAGGTTAAAGAGATATTTGTTGTCAGAGCCAAGATAGGAATCAAGTTTCTCTTAACACCTTCATTATTTTTCCTCCCTCCTTTCTGTTAGTTCCCTCCCAGGAAATTATGGAGGGTCTGGTGTGCTGTGAGCAAAGATCTGGGCAGATATCTCTGATCCAGGGGTCTTAGTAAATCATAATCCATGATTTCCAGTGATGTATCCCTGATAAGGAAAACAGGCATGTTAGAGAGTCATAAAACAATCCAGGTTCGAATGTGTGAGCAGGATCTGATGACATTAGCCCCGAAGTCTGACAACAAAGGTGAGAAACAAGAGACAAGATTATCCTTTCACGAAATAGAATAGGTTCATGTCCTGCCTTTTATTCTATACATTTTCAGACCTGTTTGAGCCACTTTCTATTTGGTATCTGTATTGAGTCGCATTTCACCTACCAACAAAGGCTGATGCTAACTAACTCTGACCAAATCTTCTATTGAGTATTGCATCTGTTTTCTTTATTTGGGTCCCACAAGAACCAGGACTGTAAATTCTAATTTTTATATGAGTACATCAAGAAGCATGGAAATTATTTGCTCAAGAGTTAGGGGTAGTCATCTGTTTCTGGAGCATTTATTTTCCTGAATGCAAAGAAATGATGTCCTAGATAATATGTATTTGCAGAGACATGATGAAAATGAAATCTTAGTGCTGTAGGCCTGGATATCCTTTAACCAAACTCTGGATTTTGTCTTTAGAGCTAAGAATGTCCTTCACTTAGGGAGGAATGGATACACCCTGGGGCAGAGCCAGGCTGGGACTTCCAAGCCAAATTCTTCTCATTGTATGGGTCTCTAGAAGGCTTATGGGACCCTCATTAGAGGCTCTTTTTGTGTTTTATAGATGGATGAGCTTACTGACCCAGAATTCCTTATTTGTCATATTTATTGCAGACCTCAAACTCTAGGCTTTCCTTTTTTTCTTCAAACTTCTGATTCTGCATGACAGAAATATTCTTTTTTTTTTTTTTTTTTTCATTCAGAGCCTTGGAATCCTGTTAGAAAATTTCTAGTACAAGCATTTAAGGGAGATACCAGTACTCCATTTGGGCAGCTGGGAGAGATAGACAAGCTCTATTTACAGCATGGAGGATGGGAGATTACCTGGCCAAGTATCATTTCAGGTTGTGGCAGAAAGAGATTAGCTCCAGTTTATCACCGCTCACATTTTTCTCTTTTCCCACAGTTTTCTGAGTGTCATGGAAATGATATTTGTGAATCCCATGGGCCTCTCACAGTGGTGTCAGCTTAGAGATCTTCCCAGATACATCTAAATGTGGACATAAAATGTAATGGGAAGAAATGGAAAAAATATCTGTTTCTTGATTCTTTATTACTGTGGAGTTAAGAAAGCGATTTCTCATGCTGTTCCATACATTTGAGTTCAAATGTATATGTTAATGTGGATTCAGATAGCTTTGGGTTAATTTAGAGTTGAAGCTACTTCTTCACAAAGTTCATTAACATTTAGAAATATATTTTATAAATATATTTATATGCACACTTGCCATAAATACATCTACTATCACATTTGAACCCAACCAGGCTATAATGGAAAGTGAGAATACATCAGATGCTTGTAATTAATACTTTATATTTGAACTCAGCATTTGATTTGAGCAGTATAAACATGATCAAACTTAATTTGGGGCTGCTTACTCCATTATTATTTTTGCCTAAATCAGATTTGCCTTGTAAAGAAAAACATAGCATTTTATGCTGCAGTTCTAAAACCATTTCTTTGGTACAAAGCAGATAGGTAGATTTCAAGAGACTTGAAAGGAAATGCTATAATCTCCAAAGACGATATTTCTGAAACTGTGGAAGTTTTCGTGAAGTCGAATCATCCCTTTGGTTTTCTTTTAGTTTGGAGGTCACGCCTGTCTTTGCTCAGGATATATTCCTAGCTCTGAATTTGGAGGTTGTTTTGTGTTGGGAGAAGATCTAATACTGGACTTAGAATAACAAACTCATCTTTGAGCTTTTTCTCTAGTTCCAGAGTCAAGATTACTTGCAGAACGATAAATGTGACATTTAAATACATTAGAGATTCCTTGCTAAAATTGCTAGTAATTTGGTTCAATTACATTATTTGCCAGTGTTTGGGGGTGTAATGCTCAATTATAGTTTCTTCTGCTTTCGAAACATTCTGTAGTACTGCTCAGTCCTTAGTGGGAGAAGATCTGGAAGGAAATATGTACCATAAGCTAATGAAAAGAAAACTGTTGTCTCAAATGATTAAAAGGAATGTAGTGAGCTCACACAGCTCACACAAATGGATATAACCCATATTATTAATCCTTCTGAGCAACCTCGGGATTTGATACATCAGATGTAGAAAAGTAGTCAGAAGTGCTCACTGATCCTCACTGTTAAAATGAAATTCTCTGAACACTATGACTTGTTGAACACACCCAGGAGGGGCCAGCAGAGAGCCTAGTAAGAGTGGCAATACCCTGAGTTTGCAGGGTTTTGGGGTAAAGTGCTTCTCTAGGAGTTCACTCTTAACATCATGTTGTTGAATAATTCAGAGGATAAAGAATAACTAGTATCATGTCTTCTGAACTAACTCTAGCCAAAAGGCAGGTTATCTTGAGTAAAGGTCTTCAAATCATTGTAGAAGAATCTTAAGGGGACATCTTTCAAAAGATATCCCCACTGGCCACCAGAATTTCTGATTTCCAACAACTGAAGTAAAAGATACATTACACTTCAATATCAAAGTCTTGGCTTTATAACTGATCTGGAGCAAGGAAATGAACTTCCCTTAGTCTTTTTTCCCTCATTTCTACAATAGCAGGGTAGTAGTAGGTGATTTCTAGTACGTTTTTGCCCTAATATTCACTTGACCAAGTTAAATGCTTCTAATCATTACATGATTGGAACTAGGCCAGGTCAAATGATGTCTTTTCAAGCATCACCATCAGATAGAACTGACAGCAGTGAAGATATATATTATACTGTTCAACTTATCATAAGTCCTCAAGTCATTAAATGGGAATGCACTATAGTTCATCTCTGTCATGGTTTGTATTGAGAAGTCTCAAAGCTGGTGAGATTATTCACATATTTATTTTTGTGTACTGTATTTGATACCCAACGTCATCAGCTGACTGTGATGAAATATATTGTTTACAGTGGTGCCAAGATGCACTGCTTATAATTCGGTGGATTCATAATAGACACACCTAAAGTGTTTGCTCCTCAGATTCTTCTCACTGAGAGACCCACAACTTGTTCTCTCTCCATCGACAGCTTTTTTATTATTTACAGAGGTGAGAATGCACCAAGTCTCTCCCTAGATAGGACATGATTTGTGCTCAAAACTAACTCATTGGAAAAAGGTCTCACTTTCTTTCCCTGACTTTCTATTTTGTTCCAGCAATTATGGTAATGAGTAAAATAATGTACACTGGTACCAAATCAGAAATCAACAAAGGACATATTTTTGCAGTTCTCTCCATGCTGTGAAATAGTGTGGAACATGCCTCGTGCTAGTCTGCTTTCTTTGATAGTTTAGCCACACTTTTCCTACCATCTGTGACATCTTTAAAAAAATTCATGAATCTCTAAATGGGGCAGTTGAGTTATCTGTCAAATGGGGATACTAATATCAAATTCAAAAGAGTGCTGGTACTATATAATAAAGAGCTAATTATAAATGAAAAGCATTTGAGGTGTCAGGGATCAGATTTGCATCAACTGTGTGCAAAGCAATTGCCCTACCTGCTGTAGTGTATGTTTGATCCCCGGTGTTCAAAAATATTTAGAATGAAAATTTGGTTCTTATCTAGAAGTTACCATCTAACATCAGTATTTTTCTCATAGGACTACACTAGTTAACTTCTTTACATTCTGAGATGGTAAGTACGTGGGGCCCTGATATTTATAATAGCAAGTTTTAGATTGAGAAAAACTGAGGAAATTTACCCAATGAAACCATCTTTAATATTACTTTGCTAGTTGTCAGTGTGATATAATGTAGAGTTAAAAGCGTTTTATCTGGGGGATTTGGGGGGGGGGGGGGAAAGCGTTTTATCTGCATTTATGTTTCAGCCACAATTTTGCTTCCTTCAGACCTGGAAGAGGCATTTTTCATGTGCCCGTCACCCTCAGCTGCCCAGATTTTAACCTGTTCTAGATGCTGCACAGAGGTCTTGGCATTTTCTGTGACTTCCTCATTGGCTACCAGACTATTTGCCATCTTGTGGAATAGATAAGTGCATCTATGAGAGCTTAGAAATTAAAAGGAAATGGCTTCATCTTCTACTGTGAGGTTCATACTGGTTGCTTTCCGTTTTATTTCATTAAGCATCTTTCTAATTAACTCACAGCTGCTAATAATCTGTAAAGTTTAGGAAAATATAAGACTTTGACTTAGGGCTGACCCAGTGAAGCGCAGCATAAATCCAGTTTGTGGTGGAAGAAACTCGGTCTCAAATAGTCCTTGCTTGGATGACTAGAAGAATTACTGGGGAAGGAGCGGGCTTGTGGTCTTGAATTGATGGATGAAATACATCCACTTTAGCCCAAATGGGAGATCAGATGAATAATTCTTAGCTAGCTTTGGGGATACTTGACATGACTACTGAGTGGAGCATTCTTTGCTTCTCAAGCCTCTGGTTCCTTGTTTTCTAAAACCGAAGCTTTTCTCAATGAGTCTGAGTCAAATTCTTTCTTTTGCATGATAAAGAAGGGGATTGAAGGGTGATATTTTTCTCTGGCAGGGATCATTTTCATCAAATCAACACTTGATAGAAAGCCCCTGTTGGCTCCGAAGACACTTATTTCCATGTCTCTATTTCAAGATTTCTCTCTACCGCAGTCCCAGAAACTGAACACAAAGTACTTGCTAGGGAAATTGAAAATTAAAAAAGCTGCTGAGATTGGTTATGTTCTTTGATAGGAATGGCAAAAGGCATACTTTTCAGTACAAACAGAATTGGTCCTATGTGCCAACCCAGTTAGCCAGTGAGGGTCAAATTCCTTCCATAGGAGGCAGGATGATTCAGAGTCAAGCCTGAGAAAAACTACTAATCTTTGTGCTACCCTTCTCCATCTCTGAAGCAGTGGTTTTGAAGCTTTTACCTCAAGCAGAATCTTTGGAATAGTTGCTCTATGGGGTTTCATCTGCCAGGTGGTTCAGGAATAGCATCACAGCAGGGATCCGACTGTCCTGACACCACTCTGAGTTCAGTGTGGTTATGAAGAGCTGACAGTTCTCAAGGGACTGAATTCAAACCCACTTTAAAACGGTCACTTTGGAGCCGGAGTGATGGTGCAAGCAATAAGGCATCTGCCTTTCCCTTGCTAGCCTAGGATGGACCAGGGTTCAATCCCCAGGAGTCCCATATGGTCCCCCAAGCCAGGAGAGATTTCTGAGTGCATTGCCAGGAGTAACCCCTGAGCATCACCAGGTGTGGCCCCAAAACAAACAGCAACAAAAAAACAAACAAACAAAGGTAACTTTTTTTATGTAGCTCAATTTGAAAATCTTTTGTGTTTCTTCACATGCTTCTGGATCTAAGAATCTGTGTTCTAGGGATTGAATGTATGATTGCTCTCATTTTAAAATTTCTCACATGTTGAAAGAAATGGGAAAATCTCAACTTTTTGACCCTAAGATGATGGTGAGATTCATGAAAGGTCAAATTCTGAAATTATGAAATCAAAAGGAAGGTAATAAAAAGGGCCTATACTGATCAGAATTGCTGTATCTACAGGTGAGAGACTAAAAATCTATTCAGATGTCTTTACTATGTTGTGTGTTTCTTAGTATGTGGGGTGTTGAGGTGTCCCTCTGAAGAATCTCTCTGGGAAATACTGGAAAGACAAGATTCTCTTCTTATGGGATCTAGAGAGGACCTGATAATTTAAAGCCATTAATTTTGGAAATGTCTCACTATCTCTGAATTTTGGCTGTTGAAAGCAGATCATTTTCCCTTAGATTTTATGAGCTATGGGTTTCACAACAGTTGTCTACTCTCTCCTTTTCTTCTTGAAAGGCTCTGTTAATGTTTACATCGTACTGTCTATATTTAAGCCAGCAGTTTCTTGGGGTTCACCCATCCCTGACCCTCCATGCCACAAAATCTGGGCAAGGGCAAGTTCTGTTTCTGAAACTCACATTTTTTTTCAACTTCTGATGTCCCTTGGAGGTCTGTTTGCTTCTGACCTTACAGGCACAGGGTCATCAAGGATGTTTACTTGTCTGGTACCCAAACACAGGAAACATGTAAAACAATAATTTCTTCATGTGCCGAGTTAATTACAACCATGTTAGAGCTTATATTATTCCAGTTACCTGTGGGGAAATCCTTGGGAATAGATATAGGATCTGTTCTCCAGGAAATACATTCAAAAGACCAGGTTGGTAAATTTATACAGAGAAAGAAATTTGAGTTCAGGTGGGTCCTTTCTTGGGTAATATATAATTCCAGTCCTGTCAAGGACCAAATTGAACACTTGGTTTATTCCCAGAGATTGATACATGAGTGGTAGATAACTTGGAGTGAAAAGAAACTAGACAGAATTTTCCTTTGTCTGATTTGTCATTAGGCATTTTTTTTTAATAAAAATGGTAGAGGGACTGGAGAGATAGCATGGATGTAAGGCATTTGCCTTGTATGCATAAGGACAGTGGCTTGAATCCCAGTATCCCATATGGTCCCCCAAGCCTGCCAGGAGCGATTTCTGAGTAACCCCTGAGTGCTGCCAGGTGTGACCCAAAAATCAAAAATAAAATAAAATAAATAAATAAGGTAGAAAGGAAAAATGTAATAATATACAGGTCTCAATGCATTAACATCCTATGTTTCTGATAATTTTATTAAGGAAGTCACTAATAAGAAAAAAAAAGGAATTCATATTCTTCTTCCATAATTCATTGTCTTCATGGTGCCTCATGAAGCAAACATTGCCCCACCTTTTATGGAAAAATCATCTACTGTTATCTTTCTCTTACAGAGAAATTTATATAATCAATAGATAATTTGGGGCGTTAGTCCCTATAAACTATTTGTATAGGGGTCAGAGGGATTGTACTGGGTTAAAACACATTTATTCTAAATAACTGTCCCCAATTTTTTCTCTGTCACCAGATGGTATTCCAATGGAGACCTAGAAACCCTGGGTATCTCTAGAGATAGCCTAGGTAATCCCTGGCACTATGAGGCTTGACTGATAGTACATTCTTGAGCCCTTTCATTGAACCACTATTCACTATTAATAGTGAATTGCCAGAAAGAGCCCCGAAGTCTTCTTAGCACCACTTGGGAAGTCTCCCAGATAATATTTATAATGTTCTACTATATCTTTTGAAGGCTTTTAAAATATTTTAACTTTCTTATGCTTTTTTTTTAATTTGATGGAAGTGGTTGGCCTATATTTGGTGGTACTAAGGGGCTATTCCTTGTTCTATGTTCAAGGGTCACTCCTGACTGTACTTGGGGGACCACAAGTGGTTCAAGGACTTAAATCAAGGTCTTTCCCTTGCAAGGCAAGAGTCTGAATCCCTGTACTATCTCTCTGTTCTTAGAATTTTTAGAAATTGAATGCATTTTTTGAGAATTATTAATTTTATATACAAAATATATAGTTTATTCATATATGATAAATATTATATAATTGATATATGTAGTTTATTCATATTAACTACTATATACTTTGCCTAATATTATATAATGCATCATATTTGTTCACTTCTGTATTAAATGCTCATGTCTAACTGTTTGCAACAGTGACAAAACTTCAGAACCAAATATATCCAACCTATGGCACAGATGTGTGAGAAATATTGCTTTTGGTTTCTGAAGTTACCTATTTAAAATTGGTTTAGTAAGAAATGTTTAAATATCTTATGTTTCCAAATATTTTTTCAGTGTAACTGTTCTAATTTCTCATCAGGAGAATTTAGATGACTTTTAATTTCCTTCCATTTTTTCCAAAGTATATATACTCATCTATATTTTTGTCAGTTCTAGATTATGTTTACTTTTTAAAATTTATGATGGCATTCCAATAATCCCCTACTCTCTGGCCCTCTTCAACCCCAGATCTCCACTCCCCATATGCCTTATTTTCCTCCTTTACT
>PVKC010005970.1:0-32197 GCA_004027635.1 Crocidura indochinensis | reverse complement strand
AAATTCATTGTAGTTTACTGCAATGATTAAATTATGGAAAAACACTGATATAGTTTCAGCCATATCTTTATTGATTCCACTTCATTAGCAATCAATTACAAAAAGGAAAAAATAAACAAATGGAAATATGATAAACAAAAATGCTTTGGAACTGAAACAACCCTAAAAACTTATACCCTACAAGATGGAAGAAAGCAGTCATCTGCCATATATCAGAAAAGGACTAATAAACAAAATTTTATGAGACACTAGCAAAATTTAAGACAACAATGCCAAAAGAATTTTCTTCTAAAATGGTAGAAAAGGTCCAACAGATATTTTTTCCAAAGAGCTGGAGGTAAGGTGCCTGCCTTGCCTGCGCTAGCTAGGATGGACTGGGTTCGATCCCCGGGTTTCTATATGGTCCCCCAAGCCAGGAACGACTTCTGAGCGCATAGCCAGGAGTAACCCCTGAGCGTCACACACAGGACAGAAATTACTCATCATTACTGATTATCAGAATAATACTCATCATTACTGATTATCAGAATAATGTACATAAAATTACAAGGAGACTTTTCCTCATTCAAAAAATGATCTATCTCAGGGTCGGAGAGATAGCACAGTGGTGTTTGCCTTGCAAGCAGTCGACCCAGGACCTAAGATGGTTGGTTTGAATCCCGGTGTCCCAAATGGTCCCCCCTGCCTGCCGGGAGCTATTTATGAGCACATAGCCAGGAGTAATCCCTGAACGCCCCTGAGTGTGGTCCCAAAACAAAACAAAACAAAACAACAACAACAACAAAAAGATCTATCTCTAAAACCAAATACAAGTGTGGGAAAATTTGTGAGAGAAAGGAAAAAAAAGCTACCATAGACCCAATGGTTTTAATCCTAGAAATCTACCTCAAGAACAAAATACACTAAGTCAAAAATAAATATATACATGTAGTTCATTGCTCAAGATCTTCATAATAACAAAGATCTGAAAACAACCCAATGCTCACATCAGGTGATTGAATAAGTTATGTTATATAAACACTACTCGACTACAAAAAGTTTTATATTTCCTTTTGTTATTATTTTATGAATAAAATTAAAGGGACTAATTTTACGATAAAAAGCTTACCACAAAAAGTGGTAGATTGGGCTAGAGAAATAACTAAACTATCATGACAATGGTAGTGAGTGAGAGAAATAGAATGCCTGTTTTGGTTTTTGGTTTTTGGGTCACACCCGGCAGTGCTCAAGGGTTACTCCTGGCTCCACACTCAGAAATCGCTCCTGGCAGACACTGGGGACCATATGGGATGCCAGGATTTGAATCACCGTCCTTCTGCATGAAAGGCAAATGCCTTACCTCCATGCTATATCTCTACCCCAGGAGTGTTCTTTTTTATAACTAAAACCCAGCCACAGACATGTTTGTAATTATGGTGCTTACATAAAGATATTAAAGTATAAAATAATAAATACTGAGCGTATACTTATATGTGAATTACAAAGAAAAAAAGAAAGGAAAGTGTCAATGCCTAATGAAAGCCAGCAGGGTTTATTTACAAAACCAGCTACCAAGTTGTAGCAGAATGGACAGGGAGAGTCCTGATAGTGGTGGAAGAATGTTAACATTGTAATGGTTGACATGGGATGGACTTTGTAGTTTTGGTATACATATATAAGCAGCCATATTCTTGTAAACATCAGTTAAAATAAAAATAACTAAAATTAAAATTAATAAAACAATTATAATTCTAATATATCATCATTGAAAGAATTAATTTTATCTTATTTTATGTCATGCAAGTGAAATTATTATTCAGGGTTTTTTTTTTGTTTTTCTTTTTAGGCCACACCCAGTGATGTGGGTTACTCCTAGCTCTGCACTTAGAAATCACGCCTGGTTTGGGGGGCCATATGGAACAGAGGAGGATGGAATCGAGAGGTCTGTCCTGGGTCAGCCGTGTGCAAGGCAAAAGCCTTACTGCTGTGTATAGCTCTGGCCCCTATTATCCAATTTTAACTCTTCTAAGAGAGGTAACTCTTTTTATTATAAAATATTTGCTACTTTTTGATGCCCTCAATCTAGTAAATTTTTTCATTTTGAACTAAAATTACTCTGATGTGTTTACATTTGTTTACATTCGACACTATTTTGAACCATGTACTACGTTTATTTTCTGCTCTGACACTTTAATATATTGTGATGTGATGGAAGAGACATGTAAATATCTATCAAAAATTCTATTGTATATTAAAATGTAGAGATGCTGAGAGTACTATAAAGGATTCTTCAGTGGAGCTCCCTTCCTCACTCCTTTTAATACAATGGTGGATGACTTCATTCATATCCTTAATTGCTGTTTTTTAGTAAATTTTATCTTCATTTATAGTTTAATATTTATTATTCATCACTGAACTTTTAGGGAATCAATAATAATTATAATATAGGCTGTGTTGAATTAAGAACTAGATGAGAGTCAAGCCATTAATATGTCAGTTTTATTGCTAATATGTCTTATTTTTAGATTTGGGGAGTAGATAGTTTAGTAGAGAGATTAAATAGTGTCTTTTACAGATTAGTGCTTATGATAAGTCAGCTAAATTTAAAATATGTTTCTAGAATTATTGCATTAAATGAACCCAGAAATCAGAAAGGGAAGAAATAACAATGACTCTAGATTCTTAAGAACTGAGAACTAAAGTTAGTTTATGACTGAGAATGTTAAAATAATCTATAAGAAAGATAAGGAAAATGATTAGACAAGGAATAATATTTGTTACTCCATGATATATAAGTACTACATATCTCCTACTATTGAGTATCTGATGAAAAAAGTAGCAGTTCTTAACTTTAAAATTTTGTAAATTAGTGAAGCTAAATTGTAAAATAAAATTTCTTATCATATACTGATACATAGGAATAAATACAATAGTGTTTACATATTTATATGCAAATATATATTCATAGAAAATATGAATATATTATTATTAACTTATATGTATTTAATAACAGGTAAAATAATTCTGAAAAAAGTGAGTATATAATGTATACAAATGCATTAAGTTTGTTAAGATATAATTTACACAGTTTGATTACCATCAATATGTAAACACAATATATACTAATATTAATTTCACATTGTTCTCAGTTTGGAATCATTACTATGATGCAACAACTATTTTATATAATTTTATACAGTAGCCAACTATTTCCTAAAGTTACACAAAAATGTTAACTTAAGTTTGACCAGTTGAATAAGTTTGACCATATGAATCTGTTTGCTCATATTGATGCTCTTTTCTCTTCCTAATGATAAAAGGTCTAAATGCAAATATATAATTTCCAAATACTGAAATAATTCCTGTTTATATTATTGCATCATTTTTAAATGTTAATGAACAAGGAAGCCAAATGCAATACAGCATCCAAATGCTCTCCTAAAATTAATATCTAAACAGAGCCAAGAAAATTATTTGGTATTTCAACTGCTATAATTCAATGCTATAGAATGTATAAACAAGGTCAGTTATCTATCTATCTAATTGAAGTTGTCTCTAGACAACTTCCAGGTTAAATCAATAACAGTGTTCTATTTTTACATGGTGAATGCATGTTAACAACCTTCCAAACATTTTAATTTTGTTGTGATGCTTTGACTGAATGCTGAAATGTCTGTGCATATATTTAGTTCTCTTTGGGATGAATTTCTCATAGATAGCTTTATAATTAATGAAGATATTTTGAAGATATTTTACAAATCCAATCCTCTAAAACATTTAGCTGTGTCTAAAGAAAATCATTCTTTCTGTCAGGCTTTGGCAGTTCAGCTAGAGTCTGCTGAGATGGCAGTATTCAACATCCTGCATCCCTCTCTGCAGCAGACATTAAGCTTTGGCTGTGACCAGGCAATCCCATTTTAAACTCTTGTCTTTCTATGTGTCAGTTATGACTTGGCAACTGGTAGATACAAACACTTAAATCTGAGGATTTAATTAAAGTACTTTGTAATGAAGTGAAACCCTAATTCTATGGTTGGCAAGTATACATGTAAAGATAAGTAATTGAAAACATATAAGATCTTGGTGAATTACCTTTGCTATTTTAATCTTAAAATGAAAGGGCATGCTTTTGTACATTGTAAAAATTCAGTTTGAGTACACTGAGATTTTTAAATGGACCACAGATTTCTTTCAGTAATGTTATTCTGCAGACTACAAAATGCAGGGCTCTTGAGAATGAATTCACAGCTTTTGCTCCCACCTGATCATAGGAATGTAACTCTTTATTTTTCTGGCCACCTCTCCCTTGACCTTCCATGCTTTTCTGATTTCTTAGAACTCATTCTCCTGGGAACTATGTACAATTTTGCTGCTTAGCATTTTAAGGAACCAAAATTGTGTGACCTCTTGCTTTTAGGAGCTTACTTTTGTAAAGGTGCTACAAGTTGGCCATTAGCAAAAGGACTTTGGGAGGACATTCTAGAAAAATATAAAGGATAAAACTATGGTGTCAGATTTTAGGGGGGGGGGGAGCTACTCTTGGATTATTTAGAAATTTGAACCATCAAGTTGGGACAAATATATATCTTACATCTGAGAAAGCAAAATAAAGCAGAAATCTAAGCTGACACATAGATTGCCACATAAAATTGCTTTAGAGAGTTGGGGTGAAATGAGACTAACATGTAGTAGTAGTACATGATCCTAACAAAGGAAAGGTACCTTCAGTAGCAGAGTCTAGGTTAATGCAGGCTGTGCACTCAGTGAAATCAGATCCAACAACTATAGGGATTGTAGCCTACTCAGCCGTACAGGTCAGAAACCAAGGAAGTCCAGGCTTTTGCAGCTGAAAGATAATCACTCATTGACCTGAGACTTCCTCTGGCAGGCAGAAGATTGGCAGTGACATAGCAGATCACAAGGAATCATTGTAAAGACGCACAAAACCCCACTACACCTCAGTGGTGAAGACTGTAATCCTGCAGACTCAATCAATACTCATTCTGATATAACCTGTCTAAAATGAATTTCAGAATGGAAATGATTAGCATGTTCAATGAGCTCAAAGAAACAGTGGACAACAAATAAAACATGGAAGGATATAAGAGGAGATATGAGAAAAATAAGTACAAAAATGTCACAACTATAAACTTGGTAATTGAAATGAAAATTTACTTAAAATTCTCACTAGAAGGCCCTGGGCAATGCCAGGGGAGGGGTGTAAGGAAAAAAATATTCTCACTAGTAGACTAAAAGCTTCTGAGGACAGAATCAGTGAGCTCAAAATGATCTTTATAACAGTTTCAGATAACAGCAGAACATGAAAAAAATATCTAAAATCAATAGATATAAAAAGTTCTCAAAATAAATTAGTAGAGATGATAGAATTTGGGGATAAATTAAATAGAAACAACATAAGAATTATTGGGGGGGAGGAATTACTAAGACCCCTAAGACACAGGAAGAAAATCACTATAAAAAGTGAGAGGCAAAGACATAATTGCTGAAAAGTTCCCAGAGCTAAAGAATGCAAGCACCCATATTCTGAACATAGGAAGACTACCAGCAAAAGAAGACACCAATAAATTCACTCAAAAGGCACATCCTAGTCACAATGATGAAGACCATAGAGATAGAATACAGAAAGCAACAAGATTAAAAAGGGAAAATAAATGCAAAGAAGTACCATTAAACTTTATAGCAGATTTATCACAACTCTCTAAGGTAGAAGGCAATGGTGGGATATATTGGGAAAACTTTTCTTACCAAGAATATTTTACCCAGCCAGATTTTCAATCAGGTTTAAAGGAAGAATACATTGTTTCAGGGATAAAAACAACAATAAAAGCAGTACAGGAAATTTACAGACTCAAACTAACTTTAAAATAATCGAATTTGGTTAGGATAAATAAAAAATACATAATAATTGAATTTAAAATATTAAGATAGGACTACTCCACAAACACACCAAATTTCTACAAAAAGACAATACCAAGTTTCATGACAATCATCTCTTTAAATGTCAATGGACTAAATAAAATATTAAGAAATACATAGGGTGAAAATGGATTAAAATATTGAAGCAAATATACTGCTGCCTGTAAAAAACATATCTGAGTAGTCAGAAGAAATACAGACTCAAAGTTGCAGGTTGGCAGATAATTTGTTAAGCAAACAATTACGGTACTTTAAAAATCCTGGAGTCACCATACTAATATCAGTTGACATAGACTTCAGACATAGAAAGGTTATAAGAGATAGAATATAAATTTTAAATAATCAACGAATATGTATAGATCAAATTGAAAAATGATAATTTGGAATACCTTAATGACCTACAGTTTCTATGAAGTTAAATTCACCTTGTTACCAAAAGTAGACAGAGATATCACAAACAAAACATAATTACATACTGACATCCTTGACAGACACAGATGCAAATATCCTCTATAAAATACTAGTAAATATAATCTAACAATTTATCAAAAAGGTCAGACATTATGACCATTAGGATTTATCCCAGATATGTAAGGGTGATTTAACTACAGTTAAACAACACTAAACACCATATCAATAAACGAAAAACTTTAAATCATATGAACGTTCCAATAGATGCAGAGAAAGTATTTGCTAATGTCCAGAATGCATTCATAATAAAAACTTTCAACAAGATGAGAATTGAATGAAATTTGACTTAATATAGTCAAATCCAATTACCACAAGCCCACAGCAAACATTATGCCCAATATGGAAACACTAAAAACCTTTCTCCTAAGATTTGGAACAAACAGTTTCCTACTCTCACCACTTCTATTCAATATAGTACTATAGGTACTTGAAATAGCAATAAGGCAAGAAATTATATCAAATATTACCATATAGGAAGGGAAAAACTCAAGCTCTTATTTGAAGAGTTTATACTTTTTTTAGACAAGTGATGACATTATCCCATTATTATTGGAAAACTATTCCAATGCTCAATATTTTAAAACTATTGGATACCAAAATAGGTGATTTTTCTTTTCCCTTTCAGCAGATTTTTTGGGGGGTGGGGCAATTCAAGACTGTTTTTGTCAAATCAGCATGCTTCAGAGAAACAATTGGATTTTAGTAGTAGAAACACCCGCATTATAACAAAATTTTAGAATATTGATTTTACACCCAGATTCTAAGACTTGAACACGTTTTAGTATTTACAGATGTAGGGCCTTTAGAGATACCACTAATATTGCTGTTCCTGTTTTCCCTATGTGAATTAAGAAGGTATCTCTATCTGCTTTGTAGAGTATTTGAAGATTAAATTATAATATGTTATATATTTAAAAGAGTAGCTGAAACTTGGGAATTTTCAAATGTTAATTAAACAAATCTGAATATATCTGAGAACCACTCAAGTGACTTGTAAACTATGCTTCTAGTTTAATAAAAAAAGAAATTTTTATTACCACTTCAATTATATATCATAATACAAATTATATAAAATAGAATTGTATTTAATAGAATTGTATCTAATACAAACAGGCACATTACTTGAGAAAAATGTTTGATGTTTATCAGGTCAATAGGAATTAGGGAGAGAATTCAAAGGACTGGACTGTAAGCTTTAAATTTGGAAGCCCATTTTAACTTCCTAACATCCATATAACTCTGAAGATTGCCAGAGCAACATCCCAGAACTAAGCAAACAGTAATCCCTGAACAACAATAAGTGTAGCTCAGAAACAGAAAACAAAAACAGTAAATAAAGCAAATAAACATAAAATCAATAATTTCAACAAATTTTAATTTACTCTAAAGGTTATACCTTGTTTCTGTAAGATCTATAGATTTACACATACATGAATTTTAGGTTTGTTTTATTTTTTTGGTTTTGGTTTTGGACCACATTTGGTGCTCAAGGGTTACTTCTGGCTATGTCCTCAGAAATCACTCCTGGCATGGGGGACCATATGGGACCCCAGGGAATTGAACCCCAGTTTGTCCTAAGTCAGCCACGTGTAAGGCAAATGCCCTACCATTGCGCCACCACTACGGCCCCTATATAAATTAATTTTAATATAATAACGCTCTATATTTTAAAATGCTACATAGCCTATCTGTGTTTCCATAGTAAATGACATAGTACATGACTATCAGTAATATGAATTTAGGTTTCTGTTTTTCCACATTCTCACTAATATTTTTTTTCAGTTTTAAATTTATTTAAAAATTAAGCTCTTTCTCACTATATGTGGTTATGAGGTACTTTTTATTATGGCTTTGACTACCTTTCCCAAAATCTAAATAGTAATGAAATTTTCCCATGTTTCTCCACAAGTTTTCTTCCTTTTTTTTTTTTTTTTTTTTTTTTTTTTTTTTTTTTTTTTTTTTTTTTTTTTTTTTTTTTTTTGCAGTGGGGACACACCCTGCGGTACTCGGTTACTGCTGGCTAATCAGAAATCTCTTCTGGCAAGTTAGGGGAACCATATATGCATACATGTGTCTGTGACAAAAAGCAGGTGGTAGTTAAACAAGCATTATGGTTATATTAGTATATTCCTTATACTTTACTGGAGAACTATACATATCACTATACATGTTGTTAATTTAGGGAAATATTAAATTGTTTTTGTATTTTGTATTTTATATTGTAAAGAATTTGCATGGCTCAAAATAATAACTTTCAAAAGTATGGAGCATGGTACCTAACATAATCATATATCTAATCTCCATTTCTCATTTACATACACAATAAATTTTTATTGTATATATGCTTGTTTAAGGTTACATTTATGAAAATAGACATTTTATTTTCTTACTTTTATAAATGTAACATATTAAAAAATTTCTGCTTCTTTACACCATTACCTAATATGGTGACTCATACTAAGTTTTTGCTATTAGAAATTGTGGTTATGAGGGTTAAAAGTATTTTCTTAGATACTTAGAATTTTTTATTTATATTTTTAAAAAGTAATTGATATCTGTGAGACTAACACATTGAGATTCCTATTATATCACAATTATCAAATGATATTACTAACCCTTATTAGATTACTGATATATAAAAATGCAAAAATTATAGTTTTTAATTTACCTTATAATTAATTTCATTCCAAAATATGCATTATTTAACATATGATACATCCTAGTAAAAGAAGGGGTAAAATAAGAGCCTTTATATAAAGTTATGTTTTCATACTTCTAATATGATATGTAGTTTATTTCTTTAGTACATATGTGCCAGCAAAATTGAAAGGGAAATATTATATTTTACACATAACTCCTTCCCACATGTGTGCATTGCCTTTCTTATCGTAAAAATAACTTAAGGAAATGATACATTTTGTAACGTTGGTGATATGTACCAACACAAAATAATTATCTAATGTCTTAGTTTAACTTTAGAGTTTCTTTTTGATCTCATATATTGTATGAATTTTAAAAATGTATAATTACATATACATATTAATTTACGTGGAATAGTTTCACGTAAATATGTCCTAAAATAATTTTTCTATACTTCTTCACTTACACAATTGCCCCAGAAACCATTGCCTTTTATTTTCTCCAATATTTTTTGAGGAATATTGGAAATGTGTATCCTTTTGCATGGGATTATTACATTCAGTAATATGCATTCATACTTCTTTCACTAGTTGATAGATTATTTTTAACAATAAGTAATATCACCATGTCTGAATATGCCATAATTTATTTACTCATTCACCTTTTCAAGGACATCTTAGTTTCAAACCACATGTTTACATTTATGAAGGTCAATTCAAAATTAACCTGCAAGTAATACATACAAATCAGTGACTTTGTAAAATACCAGGAAGATCAGTTACTAAAAATTGTGGCTTTTGAGTTTTGATCAAATATTAGTAGACTCCTGAAATATACAAACTTTTAATTCAACTACAATGTTATTTTTTTTAAATAAATAGGCTGTTAAAAATGTTTACAACATTTAATTTTTCATTTATTGTGTCCTTACATAAAGTACTTTACATCTAACGGTCAGCATTTCTTATAAAATTCTAACTTTTGGTGTTTTCAAAATAAAAACTTACTACTGAAAGCTTTTAAAAACTATTCTTGCACTTTTAATATAAAACACATAAAATAGAGTTATTGGATGCATTATCTTATAGTCTTGAATAAAATTTTAATGTACATTTAATTATTTAATTTCTTAAAAAATAATTCCTAGGAGAGGAATTGAAATGTTTCACATTTTAAATAAAAAGTTGAAAGATAGTTGTTGCTATATGCCTTAAATATTAATGTGAAGATTTGTAATTCACTTTGGCCACAATTAAAAAAAAAAGAAAGAATGCAAATAAAATGAAGTTTAATACAAAAGAAAAAAATTGGAAGATAATTGCACAAATCGACTAATTAAATAGAATAGTCCAAATCCAGGAATGAGTGTTATAACTATTTTCTTCTGCCACTCTTTTACTATTCTTTATGTTTCATAATAATTTAAAGATTCTCTTCACGAAAAGTTACTATTTTCATTTATTTGCTGGTAAAGTCCCATTGAAGGTAATGGAAATTTTATTTCTTTCTGTTACTTGAAAACCACTTGAATGAACCTTGTGTTATGCTAATGACCAAAGCTTAGTACTTCACAAAACATCTTTCTAAATTTTAGTTTCTATTGTAGATATATTCACGGCATTTTTTGATGAATAAGACCACTTGAATGTAATAAACACATTGAAATATATTTGATCAAACTACCACAACTGAGTTTACTGCTGTTTTTCTTTTTTCTTTCTTTTTTCTTTCTTGTTTTTGTTTTTGTGTCACACCCAGAGGTGCTCAAGTGTTACTCCTGGCTCTTTGTTTAGAAATCATTCCTGACAGGCTCAGTGGATCATATAGGATGCTGGGATTTAAACTACCAACAGTCTTGAGTCGGCTGCATGCAAGGCAAATCTAGAATGCTGTGCTATCACTCCGGTCCCTACTGCTGTTTTTCTACCGAGCACAATGCACGATTTATTTATTTTCTTCCCTTTTCTAATAGGATTAATGTAGATGAGACTGTGTTGGGTATATATCTGTGTTTTGGTGTATATAACCAATCGTTTAAAATAGATAGTAACTATATATAATTTTGTAAAGCCTTTTATCTTCTTATGGATTTCAGATATTTTTTGTGTGTGTTGCAGAAATGCTAGGCTATGGTACAGAAATTGGGGTTTTTCAAAACTGGCATGATTTCAATTAATCAATTCATAAATATAAGTGTTACAATTGCTAAAAGCAGCCCCCCCCCCGCCAAAGTTATGTCATACTAATCAATGCTTATGTAACGTAAAAAGAGAAAATAAAGACAAAATAATATTAGCAAGCATGGATTCAATTGGTGAAAACATTAAAAAATAACCATATTTTTAAAAAGGTAGTATTAAAAATGTATATCATTCTTTTCTGAAACTTACTGCTTTAGATATGTGTTTGATTTTGTGAAATTCGGCATTTAACTATCTATACATTTTTAGATTTAAGTATCTGAAAAAACAAAATTTTTTTGAAATGAGAAAAAAATTTTCATGTATTTTTAAAAGAAATTATAGACAAAGTTAATCGAAGGTTTAATTGTATATACTTCAACTTTAATTATTTATTCATTATTAGCATTACTCTTGATTCTTATCAAAAACCTCAACTCTTCTTCCCAGAACTCCAGGGGCCCAGGGGACCATCGAGGTGGGTTCCAGGGAGCAATTTAAAGGCTTTTCCCAACCCCCACCCTGTACAAATGGCAAACTTCTGGCTTCCAGCACAATTAAGGAACTAACTTCCTCTCTGGGACCCATTGGAAGCCTTGGCAGCGTGGATACTAGTATGGTTCCATGACAAAGGCCCTTTTGCCAAGCCTAAGGGAGCCAGCGGGTGAGTGCTGGGGAGCAGTTTAAGGGGACACCAGGCTTTCACCAATCCACACCCTGCATAAGTAGGGCTGTCTTGGGGAAGTCACTGGCAACTTTCCTCCCACCAGTGTCCATTCTAAAGTGTAGATAGTTAAATAGGATATCATAGGGTTTCATCTCTCCTCATCCAATAGTGAAGTGAAACTAGAGGACGCTCCACATCAACCTGACTCAATGAAGAAAATGCACAGAAATAAGACTCTTTAACTACAGGAACCTGAGACCAACAATAGCTAATGTGAGAAAAAGTTTCACTGGGAACACGGAGAATGACTCAGGAGTTGGGCAGCCTGGTATGCCTGGATCCCAGAGTCATTTTTATGCCAGAAAACTTCAGGGGTGAGGTCTCCTCATAATTAGGTCAAGACTTTTTTTTTCTATTTTTCCTCTTGTCTTTCTGGGCCTATGCACACAATGGCGATTGCCACGTTCACACCCCTATTACTGTATTTTTAAAATATTTATCCTTTAGGAAAGAAAAAAAAAAGCATACTAAACTAAAAAAAAAACTGTAGTAAAATGTCTGTCTCAAAAACAGGCAGGGAGGGATAGGAAGGAGGAGGGGGCTTTGGTGGTGGAAATGTTGTACTGGTGAAAAAGGGGTGTTCTGTTTATGACTGAAACCCAACTACAATCATATTTGTAATATGGTGATTAAAGAATTTATATTAAAAAACTCAACTGACTCCATAATAGAGCAAGCGCCTAGGCCATTGCTTGTCTATAAAAATATTCATTACATACATATCAACTTATATAGAAATATTAAATAAATGTGTCTGAAAATGAATTTTAAGTATCTTTCTGATCAGGACTCAGTTTGCAGCTTGGGGAGAGTTATTGGGTCACACTTCACGGCGCTCAAGGGTTACTCCTGACTCTGAGCTCAGAAATCCTTCCTGGCAGTATAGGGGACCATACGCAATGCCAGGAATCAAAACCAGATCCGCTCTTGGTCTGCATCTGGCAAGGAAAAAGCCTGACTGCTCTGATGTACTAACTCTCTGACCCCTTAATCATGTTTCTTACCTTCATTTAAAAAAAAACTCTTAGTTTCAAAAAGCATCAATTATATAATTCCTACCTTTACACCATTTCTGAAATATTACAGCAAACTAAAAATAGTTATGAATAAAAATATATCTAAGAATTATAAAATTAGTGAGGTTTTTATTAAAATGTGGTAAATATACAAAATGGAATACTATGCAGCCATCAGGAGAGATGAAGTAATGAATTTTTCCTCTACATGGATGTATGTGGAAGACATAGAATAGCCTCACTCAACTATGGAATTTAAGAAATATAAAGGACATTATTATAATAATACCAAGAGACATTAGAGATGAGGGCTGGAATGACCAGTCATGATATAAAGCTTACCAAAAATAGTGTTGAGTACAGTTAGAGAAATAACTACACCGACAATTAGCATGACAATGGAAATAAGTGAGAGAAATAAAATGCCTGTCTTCAATACAGACGGTTTGAAGAGAGAAATGGGGGGCATTGGTGTTGGGAATGTTGCACTGGTGAAGGGGGGTGCTTTTTTCTATAACCAAAACACAACTACAAACATGTTTGTAATCATGGTACAAAATAAATATATCATGAAAATTAAAAAAATGTTAAATTATTGGATCATTTCATTCAATATTTATCTGGATTTTAAAATAATTTTTGTATATGGGTATATGAATTTGTAGATATATAAGAGTTCTGATTCTATGGTACAGAAGCAGACATGAAATAGTACAAAGATTTTTGAAAATATTAAAAAGAAATCATAAATGGAATGTAATCTGAACTACATAAGTAAAAGTTATTAATGATGAGTTAGTTTCTGGGTTTATATTTGAAATAGTATTAGAGATTTATGCTTATATTTACTGGGATAAATAGTGGAGTATACATAGCTATTTGGATAGATTAGTTTTCATTTTGAAGATACATTTCCTGATTCTGAACCCCAATTGTTTCATCTCATTATTAGATCTAAAATCATTTATTGCTTTTTTTGAACTTGAAATTTTATATATTTTTCACTAAAAATATCTAAGCATAATCTCAAAGCTTTTGGGAAGCATAAAGGTAAATGCACAGGCTATATCTTATATTTATAAAGTAAAACTTGTTTTCGTGGACCACATATGTTAAAGCCACAAGGATACATATCACAGTGTGTGATCATATATTAGCATATCATCATATGTGATATTATATATGATATATGTTATAATATATTATATGTGATATTTGAACCTTTTTAATATCATTTTAAGGCTCTTAATAATTTAGTTACCTTGTTTTAAATAATTTCATCTATTTACATATTAAATATGTTGATATAATTAGTTTATGTGTGTGTTTGCAAATTATTGAGTTGCAGTTACAAAATTTATCTCAATAATTTTGAATTCAAAACATACAAAATCTTACAGTACTGCTAATTTTATTGGAGGTGGGGCATTATTTAGAGTACTTTTGCTTTATTTATTGATGTTATTCCCCAGAAACTTAAGATACCCAGATTCCAAAGATCATATCTTTCCTCCTGGACTCCTGGATTTTTCATTTGGATAAAGAGATTGTTAGTTAAAAAATCTTAAATTGCTTTTCTTAGAATTATTTAAATTAAAATCTTCTTCAACCTGAGCTACTGTTGATCCCCCATAATTTCAGAGGGAAAAATTATCAGAGATATACTTTTTATTTTCCAATTTTATTAAAAGTTTAAAGATAACTGATTCTGACAGTTTGGTAGTTGGCCCTCTGGTGTGGTCTGCGGCCTGTAGCTGAGACAATATTTTCATCTTGGGGATAGAGGCCCTCTGGACTACCACATAAAGGAACAGCAAGCTCAGTGCCTCAAATGTGCTAGGGTTAGGCCATTTTCTAATACTTAAACTATCTCTTCATTCCCTCATTCCCTCAATATTATACCTTTTCACGCAGATTAAAAATGTTTAGGAGCTCTAGGAAAAGGTCCTTCCTAAATTGTCTTTACCTCACATTGTGATAAGTGCCTATGTTACTTCGTATTGATTAAATGTTTGTTTAAGTTGTTAAGAAGAAGAAAAGGAGACAGATTGATTTTGTGGCAGTATTAAAACCTTTAAATTATTTACCAGGAAGGGAAATAACACAGTAAATTTTAGAAATGTCTCACCTGGGTTTATCTCTGTATAGTCACACACACACACACACACACACACACACACACACACACACACACACACACTCTCTCTCTTCTCTCTCTCTCTCTCTCTCTCTCTCTCTCTTTCTCTCTCTCACACACACACAAATATACTCCCACAACCAGTAAAGTTTATTTACTTTTACTTAGATAAGTTCTAAGGAATCTATGGGGAATTACTAGAGTATAAAATATAAAACTATTCTGTTCTAATGTGTTTCACTGAGGGGTCGTAAACACAAATAACAACATAGGTAGTAAAACTGTTTCTGAGCATTCTAGTGGCATTTTTAAGAAGACAACCTTGGCTTGGAACAGTATATTTTAACAGATATTTATTTTGTAGATTACTATCTATTTTTTAAAAAAAGTGTTTTTCAAGGTATGATGCTATTTTTTCTAGAATAAAAACATTTAGCATATTTTAACATATTGATTTTAATAATATAAGTTTAAACAAATCACTGAAAATATCCATATTTTAAATTAGCAATTTAAATATACTGGCAGTTTTTTATTAATATATGAAAGTCTACTGCATATACTATTTTGAGATACAATGCAATGACATTTTATCTTAGCTCTTATAAATAAGAAGAGAATTAGAGTTTAGTGCTCTATTTCAGTGACAGAATTCTGCTTTCATAAAATACAATGCTCTTTGAAAAAAATCAATAACCTCTCTTAGCTTCAAAAAGCAAATCTTACTTTAAGTGCCTATATCTCACAGATGTCTTTTAAAATTAATTTTAAAATAAAGATATCCAATCTTAAGTTTATCTGTATGATTTATTTCACTTTTTATAATAATTTAGTGAAATAGATCTTAGCTCATTCAAGCAAATTGGCTTATCTTCTGTGCTTATTTCCTTTAAAAAACAAAATTGACTGGGATTTTGTTATATTTTGGCTGTGTATGGGAGTGAGGACGCAAAGATTTCCTCTCCCTAAATAAATTAACTTATTTTCTAACTTCTATGAACCCTATCTGCATACAATATTCAACGCAAGTGACTGAAATAGCCCTTATAATTGTTTCAATATGCATCAGTTACTAGCTGATTCTCTAAAAAGGTTCCATCTCTTCTCTACAACTCATGACAATTCTGAAAGATCATTTCACTTCATAGAACTGTAAATGTTTGTGTAAGGCTTTTGTCTCTTTTTCACCCATCATTGTTCAGACTCTGATTTACTATGTGTCCCCTACCAGACTCCACTTCACTATGTGTCTATCCTCAATAGGTGATGATCACGGACTATTGTCTGATAATTCCTTTTCATGCTCATTTGCATCTTAGACTTTGCTTGACAGCTTAGAAAACTGCAATGAGCATAGCAATTTTATGGCTGCCAGTTTACTCTCAAGAGTGTGTGAATATATCTTATCATGCAGATTGATTATGTGTTACAATCAAATGTTAGAAGTCTTTTCCCTAATTTAATTATTTTTATATTTATATATATTTAGGTACATATAGACCAGTGAAGTACAATTGTAAAAAGTTGGCTTTTCAGAAATTGTTTTCTATAAGAAAAGTTTGTAATAGAGTGGGATATAATTAAATATAGAAAAGGCATTTTTTTTTTTTTTTGGTTTTTGGGCCACACCTGGCGACGCTCAGGGGTTACTCCTGGCCATTCGCTCAGAAGTCGCTCCTGGCAGGCACGGGGGACCATATGGGGAACCGGGGATCGAACCACAGTCCGACCTAGGTTAGTGCAGGCACCTTATCTCCAGCGCCACCGTCCGGCCCCAGAAAAGGCATTTTTATTTCAGTTTGATGCTTGTTTTATTTCCTAAGAAATGACTTTATCCTGACAAGATATACTTGTGGATCAAGATAAATGTTATTTAAGATAGGTTTTTTTCTAGACCAGCTTTTTTCAACCACTGTGTGGTGGCACACAGTGTCGGTGTGCCTAGAGAAAAATTCCAATTCCATCCGTAACATGCAGCTTTGGCTCTCATAGACCAACCATTAGATTCTAATGAGTTATTTCATAATAAAGTAACTATAAAATAATTTCTTTGTTTTTATTTGATTCCTATTCAAGAGAATTGCTTTATATATAGTCAATGTAGGCACAGAGTTAATTTTTTTATGGTGGTGTGCCTTGTGATTTGTTTTCATGAAAAAAGTGTGGCTTTGCACAAAAAGGTTGAAAAACATTGCTCTAGAAGACTATCTTTTTGTTTTCAAGCAAAAGTCAATGTATGCTCAAGTTTCATTCCTATTTTATCATTTTAAATATATTTTATTTGTTTTTATTTTTATTTTCCATTTTAAGGCACTATACTTAATGATGTTATTATTAATCAGTTATCACTGGATATATTTAACCCTCAATGTTACAAAGGTCATTCATTATTTGTCCCTTATTCTGAATCATTTGCTCAAAAAGAATATCATCTAGTATCATCTATGTGCAGCAAAATATCTGGCTTCAACTTTTATTATACTAATACTACTCACTACTAAGTAATATTCCTGTGTACATATAGCCATAATTTCTTTTTCAAGTTATCTGTTTCTGAGCAAATGAGTTGTTTCCAGATCTTTGTGAATAGTGCTATAATGAACATAGAAAAAATCCTACACATTTTCAAAATATGGTTTGGGGTCACTTAAAATAAATTCCAATAAGTAGAATTTCTGGGTGAGATGGGTCAGATGAAAGATCAGTTAAAACTATGAAAACCTCATATTATAAAAATCTTAAAAATATCTTTGCTAAACTTGTTTGAGTCATGTAAATAAATTTTGCATCTGCCTTTCTTTAAAAAGCAATAAGCTTGGCTTCCCTTTTCTGGAATAACCTGTTTTTTATTTTAAACATATAGCTTTCTTTCTCTCCCCTCATTTAATCTCTCTAAATTTTTTCAATGAAAGTTATATTGCCTCAATAAACCTCCCCCCCAAAAGAGAAAGTAATAGCATATTGACTATTGTAAATAACACTCAATGAACATTGCTGTGCATACATCATTTGCATTAGTTATTTATGTTCATAGACTAATAGCAAAAAGTGGAATTATTGTATCATATGAAAGCTATTTATTTAGAAAACTCCCAATTAATGGTCTATGGGACACAGGGACCACTTCCAATGACTACCAACCTTCTCAAATGATTCAATGCTTGGACCTGAAGGGAAAAAACACAGAAATTCTCAAGTCTTGTTGATGAGGAGGCCATAAGCTCATGAAGTGGCACTTAGGGGACACAGAAAGCACAGCCAGCAGTGCTAAGAAGGCCATGCAGTGCCAGAAATCAAATCAGACACAATTTGACCTCTGTGCAATCTTTTCAAATAATAGCTCTGATTTCAACTTTTGTTTTTATTTAGCACTTGGTGATGCTTAGAGCTTACACATGACTTTGTACTCAGGGATCTTAGGGGAATTCTAACAGAGACTGGGGACCATAATATGTTGCCATAAACTGAACTCCAGTCAGGACATTTATGTTCAAGAAAAGATTTCTGCCTTTTGTATTATTCCTCCAGCCCTTAATTTTATTGTTTAATATATTAACATATTATATTCCAAAAACTAAGTAAAATTATGCTCTGCCAACAGTTAACTAGAGATCATTAATTTACTGCATCATTGCTAGCGTTATATTGATGCCTTTATAGTACAGACATTTTTGTGTGTTTTGAGGTGATCTTTCTTTTTTTTTTTACTATCTTTATTTAAACACCGTGGTTACAAATATAATTGTAGTTGTATGATAACAGTCATGAAAAAACACCCCCACCACCAATTTCCCAGATCTACCTACTCCCCAACCCACCCACACCTGTACTCGAGACAGGCTTTCTTTTTCCCTCATTCATTCACATTGCTATGATAGTTTTCAGTGTAGTTATTTCTCTAACTGCACTTACCACTCTATGTGGTGAGATTGATGTCATGAGCTGCACATACATAGAGGTTGGGGGGAAATAAGGGTAGGTACTGAGACAGTAAAATCTTAGAAATGAGCTTTGTAGGGCAGTGTCAAGGTCACAATACAAAGGAGAAAAATTTTCCAGTGGCTGTCCCAAAATAAGCCAGTGTTAGAACGGCCCACCCTTCTCCCAAATCCCATTCTAATGAGTATAGGTAGAGGTAGGGGAGAAGCCTGTTGACACTATAGAGTTCATCTAGACCGGCGCCCAGGGAAGGCCTGAAGTCAAGGGGAAAACAAGAGGGACAGGTTGGTGTCTTCCAGGCCTCCCAGCACTCCCCAGGCTAGGGAGAAGGGCTCCAGTATGGGGCTTCCCCAAACCCTATACCTGGTAAGAGCTGGTCTCCAGAATCAAGAGGAAACTGGAAGTCAAATGTCTGCCCACCTGACTCCCTATGCACCTCCCCCCCTGAGAACGGAGGTGGGGGGGAAGCTTGAGGACCACTAAGAGTCCACCTAAACCCACTTCTAACCATCTGATATGGCACCCAGGGAAGGCCTGGAGTCAGGGGAAAAAGACAAGGGCAGCTGGGGGCCTGCCAAGCCTCCCAGGAGCCCCAGACTAGGGAGAAGGGCTCCGGTATGGGGCCTCCCCAAACACTATACCTGGAAAAAGCTGGTCTCCAGAATCAAAGAGGGAACCAGAAGCCAGATGTCTGCCTACCCTCCACCCCATGCACCTCCCACCCTGGACTAGGGAGGGAGGAGGAAGCCTGAGGACCACTAAGAGTCCACTTGAATCCACTTTTGGCCATCTGAGCTGGCATCCAATGAAGGACTGGAGTCAGGGGAAAAAGACAAGGATGGCTGGGGGCCTGCGAAGCCCCCAGCACTCCCAAGGCTAGGGAGAAGGTCTCCGGTATGTGGCCTCCCCAAACCCTATACCTGGCAAGAGTTGGTCTCCAGAATCAAATAGAAAATCTAAAGCCAGATGTCTGCCCACCCTCCACCCCATGCACCTCACTCCTGCAGTACAGAGGGAGGGGGGAAGCCTGAGGACCACTAAGAGTCCACTTGAATCCACTTCTGGCCATCTGAGCTGGCACCCAGGGAAGGCCTGGAGTCAGGGGAAAAAGGCAAGGATGGCTGGCGGCCTGCCAAGCCTCCAGCACTCCCCAGGCTAGGGAGAAGGGCTCCAGTATGTGGCCTCCCCAAACCCTATACCTGGCAAGAGCTGGTCTCCAGAATCAAAGAGGAAACTGGAAGCCAGTTGTCTGCCCACCCTCCACTCCATGCACCTCCCCCCTGGAATATGGAGGGAGATGGGAAGCCTGAGGACCACTAAGAGTCCACCTGAATCCACTTCTGGCCATCTGTGCTGGCACCTAGGAAAGGCCTGGAGTCAGGGGAAAAAGACAAGGACAGCTGGGGGCCTGACAAGTCTCCCAGCACTCCCCAGGCTAATGAGAATGGCTCTGGTAAGTGGTCTCCCCAAACCCTATACCTGGCAAGAAAAATTCAAAGAAGAAACCGGAAGCCAGATCTGCCTACCCTCCTCCCCAAGTACCCCCCATGCAGTATGAAGGGAGTGGGGAATCCTGAGGACCACTACGAGTCCACTTTTGGCCGTCTGATCTGGCACCCAGTGAAGGCCTGGAGTCAGGGGAAAAAGGCAAGAACAGCTGGGGGCCTGACAAGTCTCCCAGCACTCCCCAGGCTAGGAAGAATGGCTCTGGTAAGGGACCTCCCCAAACCCTATACCTGGCAAGAGCTATTTTCCAGAATCAAAGAGGAAACCAGAAGCCAGATGTCTGCCCGCCTTCCACCCCATGCACCTCCCCACTGGAGTACGGAGGTATGGGGGAAGCCTGAGGACCACTAAGAGTCCACCTGAACCCACTTCTGGCCATCAGAACTGGTACCCATGGAGGCCTGGAGTCAGGGAAAAAAGACAAGGATGGCTGGGCACCTGCCAAGCCTACCAGCACTCCCCGGCTTGGGAGAGACCTCTGGCACATGGTCTCCCCAAACCCCATGACTGGCAACAGTTGCATAACCTCAGATTTTCTGATTAGTCACTTCATTGTGAATATTTGTTTTTTTCAGTCGTCAAATCCTCTTGATATGTAATTGTGCTCCAGTCACGTCTATTTCTGCCTTTTTTTGAGCTCCCTGTGCATTTTACCTAGATGTTTCTTACTTTTTATTTTATTAGAAGAGCCATTTTGATTTCTGTAAATATAGGGGTGTACTGCAAAATTACTCCATTGGTAAGGCTTTAGATTGCTCTTACAATGTGCAGAAATGGAATTCAGGGGTTTCAGGGGTTACAAGATAAGCACAGCCATGGAGCGAAGTGGTGCGGCCGGGCTTTTGGGATGTGGGTCCTGGAGATATTACAGTCCTTGCTACTTGGAGGCAGGCTGAGCAGAAAAGAGGTAGAGCGCATGGCGGCATTCTTTAAAAGTCTCTGGGTTCCCAATTACATGGCAGGATTGGCCACACGTGTGTTGAGTGGAGACGTCTTACCAAGTGTGGATCCTGGAGAGGTTATAGTCCTTGTTGTTTGGAGTCGGCTCAGCAGTTAAGAGGCAGAAAACAGTGAGGTGATCTTTCATTGCTGCTTTTATTTACATTTCCTGAAAATGAATGATAATGAACAGTTTTTCATACACCTGTTGACCATCATATCATTTTGGGGGAACTGTCTGTTCAAGTTTTCTCCAACTTATTGATATAGTTTCTTACTTTTCTTGTTGTTATTGAGGCATTTTAAGTAAATTATATGTTTGTTATCATGTCTTTGTCAGATGTACAAAATGCAATATTTTCTCCTGTCCAGTGAGTTTTATCTCAGACTGTTTATTTTGCAATATAGAATCTTTTTATACTTAGATATAGTTGCACTTATTTAATTTCATATTCACTTTCTTTAAAATGCAGTATAGACATTGATAGCAGCACTGAAGTGATTATCATGACAGTCTGCCTATGTATTTCTTGATGTATTTTATGGATTCTAATATTACATCAATGTCTTTAACCTATTTTGAATTAACATTGTATTGAGTTAGAAAGGGTTTTAGTTTCATTATATGATGTGACTAAACAGTTGCCTAAAATGTGTTTTATTATTTTTTTCAGTTTTCATTATAATTCATGATTTACTAAGTTGTTCATAACATAGTCATTTTGGTCTCTATTCCAACAGCAAGGTGGGGACTTTTTGTAATTTTCCCTTTAGATTTTATCTGATACTACTGGGATGTTACATCTATAGATATGGAGACCAGGCTGTGTGATTCAATGTAGTCAGAATTTTATAGATTTTTATAGATGGCTTGGATGTTGATAAGGTTAAATTTTAGAGCTGGACCATTTCTGTAGGAGAGTGGTGTTCAGTTGCTGTAATTCATGCAGAAAGAGGAATCTCCCTTTTCTCTTTTCTGAGGGTGCCACAGAGTTATTAGCCAGGAAATATAGGCAGCCATATTTTAATTTGAAACTTGGTGAAAGAGCTATGTTTTTTTTTCCCCTCCTGGAAAGATGGTGGCTTAAAGAGATTTCCTTTCTGTCATTCTTTACTCTTGCCAGTATATGTTGTTGTAAATATTTGCCAATATTTATCATGGTTTTCTTCTCACCTCTAAATTTAATTCAATTGTTTTCAAAATCTCTTTCTCATTAATAATACACTATATTTTTATAACATAGGTTAAAATAAGGCATTTTAATGACATTTTTCCTAAAAATTACTTTGACTGCTTTGTGTGTGTTCCATGATAAGTTAGCATTGAAAAAATTAATGAAATATAAGTTAAATATTACTTTGTTTTAATGAAGAGAGAGTCTGGAAAATAATACTTTGTCAGATTGTCTGAAAATTGAAAAAAATAATAACTTCTGTTTGGATAGCATTGTTTCTGGGATTTCAATATATTTACTTATTTATTTTGTTTTTGTTTTTTGGGATACACACGTTTGATGCTCAACAGTTATTCCTGACTAAGTGCTCAGAAATCTCCCCTGGCTAGTGGGATCATCTGGGATACTGGGGGATCTAACTGCAGTCCTTCCTTGGCTAGCGCTTGCAAGGCAGACACTTTACCTCTAGCACCACAACTCCGGCCCCAATTTCAATATATTTAAATAAGTATACAAAATGATATCAACTATTAAAAAAGTCACCAGTATTTGTTCTGTAAGAGATATGATGATTTTTATAGTGTCTCTCATAAATTTGTATAGTTCTTAGGGTAAGATGACCATTTTTTCTTATTATTTCAATCCATAGACTTGTAATATTTTCCATTTTCTTATGTTTCATTTATTTTAATTATTATTTATAGTTTTAATTGATTATTTTATCTACTTTTATAGTTTATTACAATACCTTTAATTTTTACATAATTATAAATGTGATTTTTTTAAAAAGTTGTCTTTTTTAAAATTTTATTGAGATCAATATGAATTACAAGCATATCACCATTATATTTAAACTATCTAGTGACAGTGAATTAAGGCAATCTCCACCACCAGTGTTAACCTCTCTTCACCTCTGCTCTCTCTCTTTTCTTTCCTCCACTCTTAGCCCCTGTATTGCCAGCATAACAGGTTTCATTTGTATATAACTCATTTTAATTTGAGTCTGTCTGTTGATTTTTTCTTGTTGACTTTGAGTTGGGTATTTAGCTCTGATCATTTTTTTATTTCCAGTCAATGTTTGTAGGGCTATTTTCCCCTACCATCCACTTTTCTTCTTAACTTTTGAGGCAGAAAAAGATGATTCATGTTCTATGGTTCTGATGAATAAAAAAGAAAAAAAAGTGAGGAGGAGCCCATGTCAAGAGACCATGAATATAAATTTAATAAAAGAAAGAGAGAGATAGGAAAAATAGGAAGGAGGGGCCTAGTGTGGCGAACTTTTATTTATTTATTTTTTGCATAAATACATTAAGTATAGGGACAATTGGAAAGGAAATTATTTTGACCTAATAAATACAGGATTTCTCCACCTTGAAGCATAATGTCATGGAATCAGCTCGCAGGGGTCTCAAACTCAATTTACCTGGGGGCCACAGGAGGCAAAGTCGGGGTGATCCTTGAGTGCAAAGTCTAGTAGTAAGCCTTGAACATTGGGGGTGTGTGTGACCCAAACAACTAAAAACAAAACAAAAAAGGATTCCTCTAGGGCAGGGCCACAAAATGATGCTGCAAATGGCCTGCACGCTGCGAGTTTGAGACCCCTGATAGGCTTCAGCCCTGTTTGTTTTAAACCCCGGCTTCTATTTATGTTGCTTAAGAATGCTCTGCTCAGTTGTGATTGTTAAAGTCAATCATTCATAATTAGAGATCTTGGTTTTTGTATAGGTCCTAGGACGAGATCTAAGGTAGTGTTTATTTATGATTCCAGAAGTTCTGCTCAGTCACAATTGTTGCAGTCAGTCTTCTGTAATTAGTGATTCTGATATTTGCTCAGATCAAATGATGGAGTGTCTTCTGATTTCAATTCACCATTAGTTGATGAGGTGGAGCAACCTCTCTTTAGGTCAAGTCATTGCTGTTTCCTTGTTGTCAGGATGTCACATGTACATATACTGGTGCAAGTTGGTGTCAGAGCTGTATTAGAGACTCCACCAGGGAGAGTTTGATTTATGGTGCTTTTTTGAGTAATCATGCCAGCTTTAAGGTGGAATTTGGGGTTTGGGTTTAGATTGTCAAATTCTGATCACATAAGTTCTAAGTCGAGTTCCCATGACAAATATTTAGGGTAGGAGGTGCCCTTGTATTATAAGCTTTATGGGCTCTTATCCCTAGTAAATAAGAACTTGTTTCTATACATACAATTTCCCCAATTTAGCGTGTCTATGCAAAAAGGTACAATGCCATATTATCTTGTTGGTGCATTAGGGAGTAAAAATGTCTGGTCATATAGTTTAAGTGTCCTGTTTTTGAACTGAGCTTTTAACCCAGGCAGGACTTTACTTCAGGAATTAGTACTCACAGAACCAGAACAATTAAAGGTAAATAGATAAATAAAAATTTAAAAAGAGAGAGAAAATAGTGGATGGAGTAGATTACCTTTACATTTGGAAATAGACATAGTAAGAGGTATAACTATTAAAAAATTAAACATATAAAGAAAATATAGTTATCTACATTTAGTTTTTAAGATAAAGCCCTAAATAAGAAACTAGAAGAACTAGACTAATGGATTTATTTATTTATTTATTTATTTTTGTTTATGTTTGTATTGGTATGTGGGGTGGTTAAGGGGTTTACCACACTTTGTGCATGTTCTATAAGGCTTTTCTTTATTTTTTATCAATATCTTTATTGAAACATCTTGATTACAAATATGATTGTAGTTGGGTTTCAGTCATGTAAAAAACACCTCCCTTCACCTATGCAACATTCCCACCACCAATGTCCCAAATCTCCCTCCTTCCCACCCTAACCTCATCTGTACTCTAGACAGGCTTTCCACTTCCTTCATTCATTCTCATTGATATTTCTCATTGCAGATATCTCTCTAACTGCACTCTCCACTCTTTGTTGGGAGCTTCATTTCTTGAGCTGGACCTTCCAGCCTTCCTTTCTTTGTCTCTGAGGATTATTGCAAAACTGTCTTTTATTTTTTTTAAACCCATAGATGAGTGAGACTATTCTGTGTCTATCTTTCTCCCTCTGACTTATTTCACTCAGGTAATAGAAACCATGTACACCTATGTATAGGAAAATGTCATGACTTCATCTCTCCTGACAGCTGCATAATATTCCATTGTGGGCTACTGGATTTATACAGGACCCTCCATCCTCAGAAAATAGAATACACATTCTTCTCATGTGCACATAGGACCTTCTCCAGAATATGTCATACTTAGTATATAAATTTAATTTGCATAAAGTCAAAAAGATAAGGATTATAAAAGCACCCTATCACAATGCAATAGAGATCAAAATTGACTGTAGACTGGAGAAACTCCAGCACCTACAGATTATACAATGTGCTGCTCAACAACAGCTGGATCAAAGATAAAATCAGAGAAGAAACAAAAATATTCCTTGAAATGAATGATAATGAAGAGGCAAATAGTCCAAATCTGCAGGACACAGCAAAAACAGTATTGGGGGAAACACATCAGTACAGGCCTACATTAGGAAAGACGAAAATGACAAAATCAACAGTTTAAAGATACACCTTAAGGATCTGGAAAAAGAGCAGCAAAGAATGCCAAATACAGGTAGAAGACAAGAAATAATAAAAACCAGAGCAGAAATAGCAGCATAGAAACAAATAAAACAATACAAAGAATCAATGAGATCAGGAGCTGGGTTTTGTTGTTGTTGTTGTTGTTTGTTTTTGTTTTGTTTTGGGGCCACACTCAGTGATGCTCTGGAGTTTCTCTTGGCTTTGCACTCAGAAATCTCTCCTGGCTTGGGGAACCATATGGGATGCCAGGGGATCTGACTAATGTCCATCTTAGGTCAGCATGTGCAAGGCAAACACCTTACTGCTTGTGAAAAAGCTCTGGCCCCAGGAGGTTTTTTTTTTTTAAGAATAAACAAGATAGATATACCTTGGCAAGACTCACAAGAATAAAAAAGGAATAAATCTGATCACAAACAAAAGGTGAGAGATTACAACAGAGTCTTAAGAAATACGAAAGACATCGCGAGAGCTTATTATGAGCATGCTCTCTTTTACTTTATTGTTTATCAAAAAAATGTAGCAGATAGACCAGCAAGGTAGTAGAGAAGTTAAGAATCTTGTTATTCATCTGAAAAATCCTGCATATGAAGTGTCAAGCACTGCCAGAAATGGTCTCTGATTTCAAAGCCATGAGTCATCCTGAGCACAACTTATATGGTACAAATAGTTCACCCTCCCAAATAAAATAGAAATAAAGAAACAACAGGATTCTGTAATTTATTTTGTAATCTGCCACTGTGTAATACAATATTATAGTTTCTAAATATTTTTGATGCTTAAGAATTCTTATGTTTAACAATATTTTATCTACACATAGTGATACTGTCAGTTAAAGTTTATAGTTTCTTTTCTTTTGTTTTGGAGCTACTCTTGTCAGTACTTAGGTCTTGCTCCTGGATCTGTACTTTGCAGTTACTCTTGGCAGTGCTTGAAGGACAATTTGTGATTCTGGGAATCAAATTTAAGTCAACTATATGAAAGGTAAATTCTTTATCTGCTGTACATTCTCTCTCTGGTCTAACTTTCTTTGCTGATATGAATTAAGTTTTTTTTAAATATTTTAATTAATTATTGGGCTGGATTTTTTTCTGTGCCTTATCTTAAATAATTGGCTCTTCTAGTTCTTTTTCAATGAGTATGATCCTGGCTGTTTGATTTGTGAAATATGTTCTAAACTATTTGAGACAAGTTCCTTCTACCTTATATTGTTGACATTTTTAATTATATATATATATATTTTGACTACTGATTTTTGTCAAAAACTTGCTCTGCATCTATTACTATAACTTTATTTTTAACATTCACACCCAGCTGCATTCAGGGGTAACTCCTGACTTTCCACTCAGAAATTTCTTCTGGCAGGCTTGGGGGACCATTTGGGTTTCCAGGGATAAAACCCAGGTTCATCCTGGGTCTGCAAGACGAATATCCTCCTGCTTTGTTATCACTCTGGCTTATTATTTTCTTTTTTAGGTTTTTGGGCCACACCCAGCAGTGCTCAGGGATTACTCCAGGCTCTGGACACAGAAATTATTTTTGGAGGCTTGGAGGACTATATAAGATGCTGGAGATTGAATCCTAGTTGACTGCAAAAGGCAAACACCCTATCTGCCATGCTAGCACTCTGACTCCTTGCTCAATACTTTTTGCATTGTACTGCACATCAGAAAATCTAGCATATCAATTTAAATATATATTTAGATTTAGTAATTCTTTGAATGAGTTAGAAATCCTTATTTCTGTTTTGTGTTTTCACATATGGTTTTCAGGTATATTTTTAGAACTAAAACCAGAAAGATCTAGAAAATCCATTCAACAAATGATCTCAGTATTTGAAATTTTCTTCTTGATCCTTTTCCTAATTTGTGCCATTTTTCTAACAATGGGTTATTTATTAGTTTCCTGTCTATTTTAATTGCTTTTACATTTTATTGCTATTCATATATCTCTTGTGTTTCTTTATGTAAAATTACTCAGCACTTGTTAGTCTTATGATTAAATCTATGCATGCTATGATTAGCCCAAGTATAAATCTAAAATGATTGTTTTAGTAGCACTTGGTTTGAGAAATATATTTTCCACTCTAGCAGTTTCTAAGAGTTACTGCAATAAAGTTCTATTGCAGAAATGAATAGCTAATCATGCTGAGAAGTGGAGAGAGATATTTGATAAAATTGAATAAGTAGAAGTATAGAGTAGCAAGATCTGGTTACAGTGAGAAAACCTGTTTCAGCCTAGTGCAGATCATCTCAGAGAAAATGCTTTTCTTTGATCAGATAAGATAGGATTGAATTTATTTATCTGACAGAAAATGATTATAGTACCAATATTGCATCATGTTTGATGGGTAGTCTATTTCTGTTTGTATCAGGTAGGATAGAAAAGCTATTCCCTTTGAGAAATACTTGATTTTATTCCATTTTTTAGATAAGTATATTGTTTTTCAAAATAGTACGTTACAAAAGTTGGCATGTTTTCATTCAACTATTTTTTACTTATTGTCAACAATTTGGGAATGATTTTTTAAAAAATTAATTTCACTGAAATAATTAAAATAAACTATTCATCCTATTAATGAAATATAAGACATGCTTTATTTCACTTTGGACTTCTGAAAATCAAATTTAAATTTTTTCTTATTTTTGTAACTCTGTAATATATCTATTATTTATTTAAAATCTCAAGAGATAAGAATTACTCAGAGCCATAATACAGCAGATAGAGCCTTGCATGTTTCTGGCCCGTGTTTAATCCCTTATATCTCAGATTGTCCCCAAGTATCCCCAAGTTTAATTCCTGAGTGCAGTGCCAGGTTTAAACCCTGAGTATGATGTGCCTCTGAGTGTGTACCCTGAGACCCAGTGTTAAATGAGGTCTTGATTTGATTAGGTAAAAATCACCAGACTCCTCTTTATTTTTTATTCTTATTTGAAGCATCATAAGAATGAAATAGAAAGCAACTTTGTCTGACAATCTTATATTCTGATAATAAATTTGAGTTTTAAAAATAACACCCACACAAACCACACCAAAACACTAAAGCAACTATATAATTCTGCGTGTAGAGTCAAAGAAAAAGTGCTAGCAGTAACTAGCTAGCAACTTGGGGACCATTTATGCTGCAAAGAACTCTGAACAGTTAAGTAGTTCAAGTGGAACTGCCCCACGATTGGGTTAGGGGTTCAACTGAAACTTACAACTAGAGAAAGTAATGGCAAGCTCTAATACTTACAAACCTTATGATTATATTAGGTTGGAAACATTTTAAAAGGCAGGCTGTAGTTTTAGGTCATACTGATAGCACTGAAATCTGTAATTTTATATCAAAATCTAACAGATGTGAAGAGCTGAAATAATATTTTCTTCTCAGTTAGTCACCCTGACTCATTACTAAATGTTTGCATTTTATTCAAGACAGGAAAACTGAACCTGGTCTTAACATCATTATAAATAGGCACATCAGGTTCCCTACAGGGAAAATAAAAAGGCATTTCACATGTAAGATGATCTGAAAATATGTAACAATCTATCTAGAACCAGTCTACAAAAATGCAGATTTTGGTTCTTTCTAAAAGTTATCTTCCCAACATAGACACCATTATCTTTACTTTTTGTAGCGCCACCATCTACAGATTTGTGATATTACTTACTGATAGGTGAAGTTTGATAATTGTCTACAAAAACTCTTAAACCTCTTGATTTTCCCAACTATGAACTGGATGACAGTAATTGTGTTCCTCCTCCCTTCTTTAAGTGTAGAAATACAGGTTTTATCACATAATGCTCAGGGGTTACTCCTAGTTCTATACTCAAGGCTCACCCTGATTCTTGGTGGTGCTTGGAGATCATATGAGATGCCAAGGATCAAACTGAAGCTGGACATAAGCAAGGCAAAAACTCTACCCACTGTTTAAAGCCCCTCTTGTTTAAAATATTTTCAGACCTCTTTCACCTTTTAGCTGGCTGGTTATTATCACTTCTAAGAATTCATTACAATGGGGGTGCGAGGGTGGAGGACACACTTCCCTAACTGCCTGTCTGATATTTAACAACATTTTAGGCTTTTCTCCCAAAGATGGAGGTTCTAGCAAATTGCTCTGATAGATTTGGACATTGGCGCTCTACCTACACATATATTGTTCAGTATGAATAATTAAAAGATCCCATGCCCATTGTCATTTTTTTCAGCTCCATAAATGGGACCTTTTTTCCTGACAACTTTTACTGAGTCTGATTATATCTACTCTCCATGTATCTGATTATTGTTAAGGTTTGTTCTCTTTTGTACCTAGTTGCAAATGTGTGACATATTTAATGAGAGAATAATGAAAGCTTAGATTTGATGATAAAATCTTATTATTAAGAGACAGATGATGAAAAATGTGAGCCTTTTTCTTTGCTTTACACATTAGTGCCTTGTCTTGAAGATTACATCATGTCTGTTTTGGCATACCAATAGCTGTGCTCACAGGTGTAAGCATATTATATATATATACATATATGTATATATAATATAATATATAGCTAGTACAATTGTTTGTGTTATTGTTGATGCTAAAACTTTATGTTTTTTATCTTTAGTGTAGAGGCTATTTATTTTATACATTTAGATAAAATACTCTGTCATTTACAAATAAGAATTTAGATAATTTATTTTTTTAATACAGGGCTATTAGTTAAATCAAACACAATGAATATGTCTTATATGTGGTTTTTTTTGCTTCCCTAATCTATTAAACATTTAAAACAAGAAAAGTTTTCTCTTACTGTCAAGTTGTAAAACTGAATCTAACCTTTTTCCTTTTGTGCACAGATAAAAATATTAGAAATTATTTCTTTTCTTACAAACTATATTTTTTAAAAAAATTCTTGTGGTAAAGTGAATTACAAATTGTTCATAGTAATATTTAAGGCAGATAGTGTCAATAAATGAGGACCATTCCCACCACCAGTGTTGTCCTTCCTCCATCCCTGTTCCCAGCATGCATCTTACATATTCTCCCTTTATCCCCCTGTAATGCTAGTGGAACTGTTCCCCACTTATACAGCTTGTTGTAGATTGGGTATCAACTCTGTTGTCATTGACCTTAGATCTAGTAAGTATGATCGATTTTTATTTCCACCAAATTAACATATGACTGTCTGGTCTTGGTACCATTAGAAAAAAGAAAAATAAATAAATTAAAAGGCAAACAAAAAAAGAGAAATATGGGAGGAATTCGTCTAGGTGTTATAAACATCTATTTATAAGAAGAAAAGAAAATAGAAGAAAAGATAACAAAACAAAGCAAATTAAACAAAAATCAATAAGGGAGGAGCAAAAAGAGTACAAAAATAATAAAAAAAGAATAAAAAAGTAAATGTACATGTTAAAATAAATTAAAAAATATGCCTTGGGTAAAAATAAAAAAAGCTGAAATGGCCATATTAATATTAGATGACACACAATTTAGACTCAGAAAAGTTATAAGGAATAAAGATGGTCATTTTGTACTAACCAAAGGATATGTACAGCAGGAAGAAATCAATCTCCTAAACATAGATGCACCTATTAAGGGACCAGCAAAATGTTTAATACAACTGTTGACAAATCTGAAAGAAGACATCAATAGCAGCACAATAATAGTGGGAGACTTCAACACTGCACTGCCACACCTTGATAGGAGACCAGGCTGAAACCCAACAAGAATATACTAGCTTTGAAAAGAGAAATAGAAGAAAGTACCATATATATACATATACATATACATATACATATACATATACATATACATATATATATCCATTCCCAGAAAATGGAAACACATCCTTCTTCAATGCACATGGGTAGTTTTCCAGGATAGAAAACATGCTGACCCATAAAACATCTCCACAAAATCAAGAGGATAGAAATTGTACAGACAACCTTCTCAGATAACAAAGCAGTAACATTAGAAGTGAAAAACAGGGAGCCAGGAGGTGGCGCAGGAGGTAAGGTGCCTGC